>JALIZH010026547.1:0-45475 GCA_030522465.1 Rhipicephalus appendiculatus
GTTTTGTTCTGGTGGATTGGATATCTTCCCGCGCTTTCGCTACAAAGTCCAGCCGTGCAGCGTCGACATCGTGGCATACTCGACGGCTCCTGTCAAAGCATTGTACGGTAAGTTCCAATAACTTCATGTTTTTGTGGTGTCAGGGAGTTGCATACCCACAAATCACCGACGCACTGCATTCCCGTGCGCCCGACTTTCAATATAGCGTGCCTCTTTGCTGACGGTTTATCGCGTTCAACAAGGTGCTGCGAGAAAAACACGGACAAGAAGGGAACGAGATCGCGCCCGTCCTCGTTCTCTTCGTGTACGTGTTTCATTTGCGTGGCACCTTGTTTAACGATGTACGGTCGACTCGCCCAGCGACATGCATTATGTCAGGCTAATGTTGTGCGAGTTGCTTTGGCGACGTTCAGCCGTCGTTCTTGGTATTCATGTAGCTGAACGCAGAGCTTGCTGTATAGTCCAGCTGCATGACTGGTCGCCCTGGGAACGTCTTTGCCGAATCGTGTGGCGGTGCTTGTTACTTCGTTTAGCCGTGGTGATTCGCGTCTTGTTTGGTGTGTCGTTGCACGAACTTGTCGGCATTGACGGGTCTTGCGTATCGCTCACATCTACTAAATATAGCACATGAAAGCGCAGTCAGAGATGACATCCGCGCTGCGCTGGGAAAAAAATTTAAACGGTTTGGCTGAGCACGCTACTGCATAATATAAAGTAAAAGTATATTTTCGCGGACCAAATTAATTACTTTTATGCAGCAAGTTCATGAAGTATACTGCGGATCGTGAAGGCGTTGCTAAACTGTTTTATTACGCAAGTAGAATGCATAGTCAAGCACAGTGGGCTAGTATAAAGCGTGCAGGGTTTATTCCTTTGACAGCCTGTACGCCTTCCGATACCGATTTCGCCGATCTCAAAAAAAGGTTCATCTGTGAGCTGCGGTTATCACAGCGCGACTATTTTCGTCGGGGCATCGGTTCCCGCGGTGGCGCGGATCAGATTTCTTGATCGCCACTGTGCCGACATCCCGGCAATTTCATTTAGTGCTTTGAAAGAAGACGTTTTAGGATCGCCGCGCGGTGTGATACATGTTTAGTTCTGGTCCGAGATTGTAGGGGTGTACTGCGTGAATGAGTATCTTTTACTGAGAGAGTGTCACCGCGGAAGCAGGGGTTAAATATCGTGCTTCGATAACACATTTCTGAACGCGTCAAATGTGCGGAAGTGGAGTGGATAGGCCACCAAATTAATTCTGTGCATCAGTGAGTGAATGCGGCTGCATTGACAGTTGGGAGCGTGTCAAGAAACACCAAACTCGTCTTCAATTGTAAAACTAGCTGTGTACTACAATATCATTCTCTGAAAACTGAGAATAGTAACGTACACTTTCCTTCTTTGCACCAAACACTTTAGAGGCAGTTTCTGCTTTCAACTATATTCCAAAATAATTTTAAATGTGAAATCTTATTGAACGTGTATTAGGTTCATTTAAGTATTATTTGTGGTGTTTTCTTCCGTAATGACTAAGTAGCTAGGTAGACTGAGTGGAAGTGCGCCTTATAAACTACAGTGAGCATATGCCTGAACATTGTGCCTGTTTTATAGCAATTAACGTGCATGGTCCTGTTGTAAAACTTCCAGCTAGTCGAACGTCCTATTCGAGACATCTATTCAACTTTAACAAGTCTACACAGACGAAACGCATACGGATTCCTCGGCAACAAAGTGTCACAGATGAGATAAAATTTTTGAGGTGGTGATGTACAAACACAAGGTGAAACAATGTAATATATCTTTCTTTTCCCACAAAAGTTTTCGCAGAATTTCTTTCTCCGACCTTTGGTTTTCGCTATAAGCTCTTTGACAAGTGCGACGTCACGCTTCCACCTGCAAAGCTTATTCAGGCGGGGGTGTGTCTACCTCAGAAAGAAGATGGCCTTGGGTGTGAGCCCCAGACCAAGAAGTTGTCTCAGATATGAAGTTTCACCTTGAGGAATGGAACTCCACTGTAGCTGGCTGCTATGATTTGGCTATATGTCTCATTCTCACTCCTTTAAGTCTCTGCCTTGCAAATTTTGCTGAATTATTCTTATTGCTATTTTTGTTGGGCCAATTTAGGGTTGCTTTAACTATATGTCTCTGATTAAGCAGGGAGTGTTATTGCATTTTTTAACCAGCAACCATGCATCTACCTCTTTTATTTCAGATGATTGCGATGAGATGGAGTCACGACAAGACCATCCGGGGACTTGCAGTTGTGAGCATTGTTGATGCCTTCAGAAAGAAAGCAGTGAACAAGAGTAGCAGTAATGACAGTCTGTGTTAAGCACAACTCAGAGTAAAAGGAAGCAAATGTAGGGGTAGAAGGGAAGAAGGCGACAGTGTGAGCTCTAAGTTCCAACTGGTGTTCTTATCTTTGTTTCCTTATACTCTGTTTGAGTTGCTTTCAAAACTCGGGAAGTAGTGGAATTTTATGTGTCGCAATGATGAAATTAAGGTTTCTAAATATATTGTTAGCTAATGCTAATGACTTGTAATACACTCTGATAGCACTCTAAAACTAGGAAGGGCATACTGCCTTTTCCTTGCCATATTTTTAATCCCCGAGTTTTTTTCTTACGAGTGTACCAAAGCCATCCTGATTGCTTTGTGTAGCTTTTTATTCTTGCTAAGTAGTTTGGAATGGCGAGACTTTGCTGCTGCTTGTCATCTTAACAAGCCTTGCACATCCGATGTGATTAATCCCATTAAATGCCTTTTTTTGCTTATGTTAGTCTTGTTTATGTATTCTACCTTCGGGCTACAGAGAGAAAAAATAAACTTGATGACAAGCGGCAGAAGCTTAAGGTAACGGGACTTGGCTGCTGACCCGAAAGATGCAGGTTCGGTCTTGGCCAGGAACCCCAGGTGGTCGAGATTATCTGGAACCCTTCATTACGCCATGCTTCACAATCGTGTTGGGCTTTTGGCACATTAAACCTCAGCAATCAATAGTAACCTTGACGCAGAATATTTAGCTACAGAGTAAATGGTTATATTGGTACTCATGTCTATGCGCATCGCACTTTTTAAGCAAGACTTTTTAAGCAAACAGAATAATTAGCTACAGAGTAAATGGTTATATTGGTACTCATGTCTATGCGCATTGCACTTTTTAAGCAAGATTTAAAAATCCATGTGCTCACCTCTCCATAGGGAGTCTGAATATGGCAAGCACGTATGGCAAAGTCTGTAATGTATGTGTATTTCATACCTGTGCAAAATATAACAAATGTGAACTCTGCTTCTTGCAGGTCTATCGACTAGATTGAATGGAAAACCACGAAGAAGCATTCAGCTGCTAAGTGGAAAGCACCGAGAGCGACACCCACACATTGACAGTGTGCAATGGGGAGGGGATTTCAGGCAAGTGTATTCAAACATTGCTAGTTATAGAAATAAAGCACGCAGTAATTTTACACTTTGTATACCAGATATGGTTTTGCAGTGGTCTTTGTTGGCTCAAAAGAATATTTGAAGGTGACGCTTTGTGCTTTACAGATGTCGATAAAAGTGCATGAAGTAACACAGCTCTTGGTAAGCTTTCTCAGCCTTTTTAAAGTATAATTTTTTTAAAAGATGAACTGAGCCCACATTTTCAAGTGTTTATCATGTATAAAAAGCAAATAATTGCTAAGGCCCTGTAATTCTCTTAACAACTACATGGCACATCTCACCACTTGTTAATTAAAATCATTATAGTATTCTATCTTCGGCCTATTGCCACTGTGGTCACTGCTTGATATCCTAATTGAAAGTGATTATGTTTGGACGCTGACTGCCAGCAGGACAGTGGGTGCCAAATTGGGAATAGACCCTCATAAAAACTGGTGTACATAAAATGGTGCAATATTTAAAAAACAAAGTCAATGCATCCCAATCCCAGTTGGTTCAAGATATTTTGAACAAAGTCGTGTTCAGGCACACGCTTCAGTTAAAGAGTAGCATATGTGTAGTGTGTTCGTGAGCGATACAGTTTTGTTTATCAAACTTTCTAAACATCTAAAACAGTCGCTTAAGTGCACATTGCTACTGTTAAAAAAAATTCGGCAGATCTCGGGTACCATGGGAATCAATTATATGCGAAGCATGCATCACGAAGTTTGCTGTGTGGCACTTTTCAAAATGAACATAATGTTATGAGGTGGATAAATGTAGTATGTACTCAGTAAACATATATCGAAGTTTCATACGCATTCACGTATCTAGAAAACATGCAAATGTGAGGACTGGTTGTTTACAGTTGCGTATAGACGCTACCACTAGAGTGAGCACTACCAGCACCAGCTGTGGTAGACTGAAATGTTGTTCTTGTATTAGTCCGTGATGTTCTTTACACAAAGCGTTATACAGAAGCGTATGCTGATTTTTTAATGCTTTGAGGCTAGAGGTACGAAGTGGATCGACGTTAAGTGCAATAGTTGCGTGCATATCGTGGCCTTACCAGGTAAGTGCACTACACTGGCGCATACTAGTGACTACAATGAGTCTGACATAACGTCAGCACTCACGTTAAAGCACAGGCGTCAGTATTATAAAAACGAAGCGTGCCTTACGATGGGACGATGTGAAAATAACACGCAACTTTCGTTAGCATATTCCCCCGGGGACGAGCAACGCTTGAATATAGCTTGCAGAATCATAGGAATACAAATGTAATGTTTATTAGACTGCTATAAAAGTGGAGTAAGCATTGGAACCACAATTGACGTTAACTCAGCAAGACGCCTGTGTCGTAGGTTTACATATGACATGTTTATTGCTTTGTTATAAAATGAGATAGCCAGAACTAGAATCACAATTGAAGTTGCACCGACCTTACGCCTACATGTTGTCTTTTTCCGAAGCAGTTTGAAGACCTGGCATGGCACTGTGGTACAATAGCTGATTGCTGTGCAGAATGCTTGGGTTCAATTCCTGCTGAGATCCTGATTTTTTATCTTTGCATTCGTCGGGTCTATGCTGCCGATGTCAGTTTCTCTTAATGCTCTCACATCTAAGTTCCTTACATCTCTACTCACTGTTCTGGGGCAGATATAAACTGTCAATCTCCTGAGGCTCATACCCACGTACCACGGCCCGTGGTATACAGGTGTAAGCCACACGTACGCTAAAAGATTTTCATGATATTCATGTCGTGACCAGACAGTCGTATTCCCCAAACTCTTACCCTTCCCTGCCAATTTCGGTTTACACCAAGTTAAAGAGGCGATCACAAGAGCACCCAGACGTTGGCGGCTAGATAGATATGTAGATAGAAATGCTCAAAGTGCCTGCAATCCACAAAGAAATGCTTCACATTTATAACCAACATGCATACATTACTTCCTGAGCACATATTTTTTTTAGATGATCACCAAGGCAAAAAAAAAGAAAAAGAAGCTGCTCAAAACATACAGGTTCCAGACTTCTTTTTTTTCTTTCTCAAAATGGTGCGCCCGCCATAGCCTGGCGAGTGTTTGTCTTAACGCTTGCATAAGTTCCAACGTTTAATATTTGCCTAAAATTAAGCACTGCATGTTCACAACAAAACGCCAGTATTATTTGTAGAAAGAGGTTCACAACAAAGCCACAGCGGTATCATTTGTAGAAAGAGCTAGGCAAACGTGTGCTGTTGCATTCACATTATTTGGCAACTAAGTACCAATTATGGTTTGCTCAAAGCTCCAAATCATTTGCTTAGCACAAGTGTTCACTTTTCATTACTTCTATAGAATGCTTTCATCTAATGACCAAGAAAAGGGACCCGAGCTGCTCCGTGTGCTTTAAATTTTTCAGTGATGCGATGTCATTTCAAAGTCAGATTTAGGTAGAATAAATGTAAGACACACCTCACAGGTAAATGTCTTCATTGCTGCCATTAGCATAGGATGAAGGTTACCATGAGCATTTATGACTTTCACAATTGAAACGGCATTGTGATTAGGTAATTGAGCGAGTGGTCTGTCGCTTTGTGTTGTGTTAGTGGTTACGGCAAGTTACATTGCGTGGTTGCTGTCCAAAATATTCCTCTTTGGTCCTGGCCACAGCGGTCACATTTTGACAAAGGTGAAAAGCGACCGTCGTGGCCGTGAGGTCCATGTACTGCGCAATGTTAGAGCAAATTAAAGCACCCAAGTAATCGAAATTCGATGGAGCCCTCCACTACGGTGTGCCTCGTTATGTAGTTTTGGCATGTAAAACCCCACAAATTATCAGCAGCTGGTCTTTTATAAAAACGTCATAAGCTAAACACCTGTTAACGGTGCTTATGGTTCCAACACAGAAGCAATGAGACTAGGTATTTTAGTTGATAATGCATAACAAACAGTTCATTGTGGACTTTTATTAGGTCCACAGTCCAGCCAAATCAGTCCAGCTAAATCCCTGCGACTGGCCACATAGAACTCCACGTACATGATGATGATGATAAGTGAAGAACAAAGATGTGCCTAATAAACGCCTAAAGTGTTCCTAATGCTTTACATGTGGTCATCATAACGTGGTAAAGAAGTTGCAGCACTTATTCTCTCCTTATGCTTTTAGAGTGGCATTTTATTTATTTTGTGAAAAAAGTGGCATTTGGGCAGCAGAAAGTCTCGAGTAATGAATAATTTTGTTGAAAGCATGGCACTCATAAAAGAAACAAATGAACAGGCCTCACTGTCGTCTTCTCTCACCTAGCATCGCTGTTATCGGTATCATAAGCAGTGATGATGTGGCCTCATATGGTTTTATGCTCAGACACATGTACTTCGGTTCAAAGTTGGAATCACTTCTGTTTAACAGCAATATTACCTGCTTTCATTTCTCGTGGTGCTCTTTGTTTCCCCATTCCCCAAACACCTTTTGGCTGTTCCCCTGTAAGCGGAATAGCCTACTAGCTCCTAGCATGGGCATAGCATTGTCGTCCCCCCCAACCCCATAATACTCCACGTCTCTCAAAGAATAGCGCAGCACATGTACAAGATGTGCTTTGACTGTCAGCTTGTCTCGCACTGAACAAGTGTTTCAGTATACAAACAATGCTCTCAGTGACACAGTGCATGGTGCCACGCTGTAGCAGCTTTGAGTAGCGTATGAAGTTCGGCCATAGCACGACATAGAAGTTTTAAGATCAGCAAACTATTTAAGGACCCTGCTTTAAGTGTTCTGAGCCATCGTAGCCTGACATTCGTATTCATCTTTTTTATTTTTACAGCCCCGCTTCTAGTTGCATCTGTTGGCTGATCCGCCTGTCAGACTTCACTAAAATCATTTTATTAACTTCTACAGAATACATGTGTAACACTGCTCAGCATGTGTAAACATACGAATATTTTTTTTCTCATTGCTAATTTGCTTCCTTCCAGGTCATTCCATCTTCGACTTTACCTGTCACCTGCATGCTGTTAAGGAGCTCATCATGCCAAACCTCACCTTGAGGCTGACTGTTGAGCACCTGTTTGCTGTCTGCTACTGCTTAGACATCAAGTACGCTGCATGTGTGGGGTCCACACTCGAATTTCTTCTGAGGTCAGTATCTCTTGCTTCTTATTCATTATGAGAAAATTACCTTCTTGAACAAGCAGCTCTATTCGAGAAAAGGCATCCTATGTAAAGGTGAACTAAAATACGCCTGAGGTCATTTGTTCTAAAAGACAGGGCGTGCTAACACGGACAAAAGAAAGAAGTCAAGACACCACAAAAACCAACTAACCACAGAAAATGTGTGCAAACGTAGAAAGGAAAGAAGGCACAAAAACTTATTCTCATGCTGTGCAACAGGCATAGGTCGGCACTTTAAGGGAGTACTCACTCAAACTCACTCACCACAATTTTTCCAGCCTTCGAACTCACTCACGTTCACACTCACGTCCACTCACACTCATGAGTACTCACTCACGTTCACACTCACCTCCACTCACACTCATGAGTACTCACTCACGTCCACTCACACTCATGAGTACTCACTCATACTCAACTCACCACGTTCAAATGAGTGAGTGTGAGTTGAGTGCACTCATGAGTGAGTGTGCCGAGCTCCATAGGTCGGCACTTTAAGGGAGTACTCACTCAAACTCACTCACCACAATTTTTTCAGCCTTCGCGCTCGCTCACGTTCACACTCACGTCCACTCACACTCATGAGTACTCACTCACGTTCACACTCACGACCACTCACACTCATGAGTTCTCACTCACGTTCACACTCACGTCCACTCACACGCATGAGTACTCACTCATACTCAACTCACCACGTTCAAATGAGTGTGAGTGAGTGTGAGTTGAGTGCACTCATGAGTGAGTGTGCCGAGCTATGGCAACAGGCGAACCTATCAATCCGGGACGTGTGGGGTCTACGTGAAAGATAACAGTTAAAACGTTTGATTTCATCTTTATAAAAATTAACCGACAATTGGTTCATGCATGTGCTACCACTATTATCGATATGCCATGCCTCAATCATCAGGTGCGTTTCGTCATTCCTATGCAGGTGTAAAATTGTGCATTCATCGAATTTTCGTGTGTACTTGCACTCGACAATGTAAAGAAAGATTAGAAGGTGAGCATCCGGTTAGCGATCCATGTTCCAATAATCCCAGGTTAATGCAATGACGCGTCTGTCCTACATAGAAGCGACCGAAGCTGAGAGGAACCTTATACACCACACCTGTACGGCTGGTGTACTGGTTGGTGTGTTTTACGAAAGAAACATCGGTCCATTTGTCATTTACTTGCTCATTCTTTCTCTGCACGGTGGCACAAACCTTACCTAGCTTAGTGGCAGCCATCAAGACAACGTCCACGCCTTATCTACTTCCTACTTTCTTTAGCCTGTGAGATACGCAATGAATGTATGGTAAACCTACGACACGCTTCTTCCTATCGGTTTCTGCAGCCATGCTTGGACTTAACACTTTTTTAAACGTTCAGCAACAGTGGCCACTGCAACAAGAGGATAATCTACATCTGAAAAGTGCATAACCTGTGCATTAAAGCTATCACTCATTTGGGGCTCACATGACTTTGGGAAGGCTGACTTAAGGCAAGACATCGCTATACCATTTTTACAACCTTCGAGTGCTTTGACGAGAAGTTTAAGAGCAGTTTCGGTTGCAAAAGACTGTATAGCCATCTCTTGCTTTAAGTCGGCCCTCACGATGTCGTGTGAGCACCAAATAAGCGATAGCTTTAATACACATGTTACACGTCTTTTAGATGTGGGTAATCCTCTTGTTGCATTGGTCACTGTTGCTGAACATTTAAAGAAGTCTGTTAAGTCCGAGCATGGCTGCGAAAGCAATAGGAAGAAGCGTGTAGTAAGGTATACCATACATTTATTGCATATCTCACAGGCTAAAGAAAGTGGGAAGTAGATACGGCGTTGACATTGTCTTTAAGGCTGCCAGTAAGCTAGGTAAGATTTGTTCAGCTGTGCAGGAGAAAGAATGAGCGAGTAAAAGACGAGAAGCAGACTGATATTGGTTTCGTAAAAAACCAACATGTTCACTGATTACTGTGCAGGTGTGGTGTATAAGGTTCCTTTCAGAAACGGCTGCTTCTATGTAAGACGGGTTGTTCCATTAAACAGAAATTATTGGGACATTAGACATCGGCAACTGGAGGCTCACCTTCTAATCTTTCTTTACATAGTCGAGTGTAAGTACACGCGAAAATTCGATGAATGCGCAATTTTGTACCTGTATAGGAATGATGAAACGCGTCTGATGATTGAGGCATGGCATATTGATAATAGTGGTTGCACATGCGTGAGCCAAATGTCCATTACCTTGCATAAAGATGAAATCAAATGCCTTAACAGTCATCTTTCACGTAGACCCCCCCCAAGTGCGGGATTGATAGGTTCACCTGCGGCATGGGCACGCGCAAATAAGTTTTCCTGCCTTCTTTCCTTCCCGCCTATGTGCACATTTTCTTGTTAGTCGGTATTTGTGGTGTCTTGAATGCTTTCTTGTGTCCGTGTTTGCACGCCCTGTCTTTTAGAATGAATACTTTTCAACTACCTTATATTGTAGGGCAGTCAAAAGTCTGCTCACTGTAACTAATAAATATTCCACTTTGAGAATTCTATGTGTGTCATCAAGTGTAAACTCTCCAGGGTGATTCCATGAGAAATCGAACATGCATGTCCGGTCGATATTTTTGTTTTGTCTGGGTTTTTTATGTTATGCGGGCACATTCATAGTGCACGGAACCGAAAATTTTATTTCCGGAAAACGCTCCGAGCTCGAGAAAAAAATATTTGAATGTGGCGGCGCGGGCGTCTTGTTTTTGCTCACCGCAATATTCTTGGATTTCGCAGCCAAATTTAATGCGAACTGCAAATGTGGCATCGAAATTTTTTTGTGTTGATTTTAATAGGCAATACTGTGAACTACATCCATGCTGTCCTCCAAACGGAAAAAAAATGGCAAACACGGCCCAAATCAAAAATGTTTGCTAAGTTTGATGCGTCTTTGCCCGTTTGCTACTTTACACAGAAACTTTAAAACTGTGTCACACATAGAAAAAGGCCTTTAAAATATTTCTGCCGAGATCGCTTTCCTACAAGCAGCGTAAAAAAAGAAAAAAAATAGTTAAAAACGCAAGTTCTTTCAAAAAAGCCCATTTTCAAAAACAAAATAAACAAAATTGGTCTCAATTTTGATCACAATTTTTTATCGAACAGCGCTTATGTCAGTCAATGCACGGTTTTAATATCGTATGTCCTCATTGTCTTTGTTACGCAGATATAATGGGCCAAAGTGACCCTTGCTGTGTGTTCTCACTTCAGTGCCTTTGATAATTATCAGCTTGCATTGTGCGTAAATCTACAGTACTAATTATTTTGCTGCAGCGAAACGTCACTCTGGTGGCCTGTATTCAGGAAAAATGTATTCTCAGATTTTATTTGTGTCTAGCGTGTGCAGGGGTGGGCTGCTTCCACTCTTTAAAGGACTTCGCGTACAGAGTTTGCAGCCTGCAACCTCGCCTACAAGCATCAGAAAAGAGGTAGACGCATCTGTTCAAAATATTAATCGCTTCATGTTCCTCAAGAAATGCTTGGTCTACCTCCGCGCGGTTCTCAGATGTAGACAGGTTTTCCATAAGACGCGTAGGCAATGCCAGCAGACCTCCATCGCGAATAGTCTCATCATATGTGGCAGTGGCCTCCGCAGGTAGGCAACAAAAACAGTAATGGCAAAAAAAAGAAAAACATTTACGCAATGAAAATGTTTTTCTGAACAATGTTCTTCTCGTGAACGCGTAAATAATTGGCACAGAATACTCAGCCCTAGCCATGAGTCACGCGCATCATGTGCAGTGAACAGACCAAGTCGATACATTTACACTGAACAGCGCCACGCTCACTCTCTAACTTATGTGCTGCTGTCGTGAATGAGTTTCCCAAATTGTTCATGTTTTCACACTTTATGACCAAGGCTTTGCCTGTCTAAAGGCTTTTTACTACGACAATTAATGTGTGGGCCACACTCGTAGTCGAAATTAAGGAAATGTATACGTCTGATGCCACCAGTAATCCCTACTGTTCTCAACGTGCGAAAGCACTTTAGCAAAATTGCCTACAAAAACATCATAAATTGGGCAGCTTCGGCCACTTGTCACTTAATCATGCCGCACCACACGTTTTTTGGCTGCTGAAACGCTGAAGTAAAGGTCGAGATGATACAGGATGACGTTATCTGCGACGCAGAAAGCATGAGATTGCGGTAAGCAATATTGACGGCTGAGAAGCGGCTGAGATAAATTTTTATTAATGTTATTAGGCACAGTGGGCTTCGAATAGATAAGATGGTTAGAGCATCCAAAGCACGTAACGGAAGGGAAGCAGGCAGTGAAAAAGCACCTCCATAACACGGCATTTGGCATTTAGTTACAAATTAAGCAAGCTTGTCGCTGCATACAGATGCTTTCTTTGTGTGTGCAAGGCGAGTTTTGGCAGTCACCCAAAGCATGTGCCCGCGGTGTCTCGGGTGCTCCTGATTAGCGAATAGTGGCAGGGTCAGTTGAGGTTGCAGGCTGCAAACTGCGGATATTCGCGACGGAGGTCTGCTGGCATTGCCTTACGCGTCTTATGGAATACCTGTCTACATCTGAGAACCGCATGAAGGTAAACCAAGCATTTCTTGAGCAACATGAAGCGATTAATACATTGAACAGGTGCGTCCACCTCTTTTCTCATGCTTGTAGGCGACGTTGCAGGCTGCAAACTCTGTACGCGTAGTCATTTAAAGAGCGGAAGCAGCCAACCCTCGCACACACTAGACACAAATAAAATCTGAGAATACATTTTTCCTGAAGACAGGCCACCAGAGTGAAGTTCGCTGCAGCAACATAATTAGTACTGTAAATTTACGCACATGCAAGCTGATAGCAACCATCAAAGGCACCGAAGGGAGAACACACAGCAAGGGTCATTTTGGCCCGTTATATCTGGTTAACAAAGCAAATTAGGACATATGATATTGAAACCGTGCATCGACTGACATAAGCGCTCTTCGATAAAAAATGTTCGTCCAAATTGAGACCGGGGTTTTTTTTATTTCGGTTTTTGAAAATGGGCTTTTCTGAAAAAACTTGCTTTTTTTACTATTTTTTTCTTTTTTTTATGCTGCTTGTAGGAAAACGTTTTTTTGGCAGAAATATTTCAAAGCCTTTTTTATATACGTCACACAGTTTTGAAGTTCCTGTGTAAAATAGCAAACGAGCGAAGACGCATCAAGCTTAGCAAACATTTTCGATTTGGGCCATGTGTGCCATTTTTTTTACATTTTTTCCGTTTGGAGGACAGCATCGAGAAAGCACGGATGTAGTTCACAGTATTGCCTATTAAAACCAACACAAAAAAATTTTCGACGCCACGTTTACAGTTCGCATTAAATTCAACCGCGAAATCCAATAATATTGTGGTGAGCAAAAGCAACACGCCCGCGCCGCCACTTTCAAATATTTTTTTCTCGCTCTCGGAGAGTTTTTCGGAAATAAAATTTTCGGTTCCGTGCACTTTGAATGTGCCCACATAACATATAAAAACCCCAGACAAAACAAAAATATCGACCGGACATGCATGTTTGATCTCTCGTGGAATCACCCTCCAGGTGATAATGGCTCATCTCTTTGTTTATTGTTGTCTTGTCCACTTAAAGCTGTATAGGCAAACATAACCCTTGCGTGTGCTTAGCATTGTTGTATCTTGCACAGCAGTGTGCATTAGTAATATTATTTTGATAGATGATCATGTGTGGCTGCATAGATCTGTATGTAGGTTAATGTACAGTGGTGGTAATGGGTTAAATGCTATGCAAGGCTTTACATTAGAGGTTTCAAATAGGGGCTCCGAAGGTTTGTGCTGGCTTCGGGTCACGCAGGATGTTTGAACTTTTGAATGGGGCAATGTTTGTGTCCAGCGCTTGCAGTGTCACGATGCAAGTGCGAGGCATAGGCAAGCTACGATGACCAGCGATTAAAACCTTGTATAAGAATTAGCCTCTAGTACGCAGATACCTTTAACTTATGTGAAGCATTTTTTTAGCGAACCAAAGACATTTTGTCCGTTTCTATCTACCTATCTATATATATATCAGCTGCTTACGTCTGGGCGCTTTCATGGTCACCTGCTTTACTTGGTATATACCAAATTTGGCACTGGAGTGTATCAACAATGACGAACCTGACAGGTCATGGCATGAATAACATGACATGGCTGTCACTTATTCCTTCATGAAACGCTTTTTCACATGCGCATATCACAAACTACGGTTCGTGTAATGCGGGGTGTGTGTCACAGGTGATTGATTCATTGTTTATGTCAGCCGAGAAACGGTGAGAATAGACATTGCAAATAATAACACGATAGCGTTAAGGAGCATGTGCCAAAGCAAATCCGGTACCAGCATCGGTGACATTATCAGTGAACGAAAATTTCGATGGATGCAAATAATAATCCCAGTTTGAGCCGAACATGAAGCCATGCATTTTGCATCGCAGTCTAGTAGTCTAGTTTGGTATCAGCTTTCATAAAATGTAATAAACAATACATATGTACTCCCATGAGTTGACAAGCTATGTCGAGCGTTGCTCGACTCCAGAGGAATAGGATAACGATCACCGTTTGTGACATGGCTGTCATCGTATCATAGAATGCATTTCTTTTCAACGAAACTGACTTCTTTGATGTAGTAACATGCGAGGCAACATACGTTGGGCCAATAAGTAGCGCACTGTGTTTTCAGAGTTTATTTTTCTTGAAATTCGGAAAGTTTTTTTTTTGGAAAAAATTCAGCGTCCATCAGTATATTTTACATGTCTGGAAAGTTCCAACGTGCAAATACGTACGTATACATACAAACACATATACTTGAATACAAAACACCTACGTTTGTTCGTATTACAACCTTAAAGCTTGTTGTTGTAGACGCAAGCATACTTTACGAGGTTGCGGCCACTGATGCAAGTGCTCTCCTTCCGATTGGTGATTGTCAGCTTTGAAAATGCCCCTTGAACGTTGAAAATGCTGCTGTAAAATTGTAGCTTATCGGATAAATCTGAATGGTCAAAAATTTTACCGGCGAGTGTTTATTGGATTCATAGGCGGAGAGAGAGAGAGACAGAAATAGATGAAAAGAGAAAAGCAGGGAGGTTAACCTGGTACAGTAACCGGTTTGCTACCCTGCACAGGGGTGGGGAAATGGGGGGTTGTAAAGAGGACAGAGAGAGAGAGAGAGAGAAATAAAATAAAAACGAAAAAACACACACACACACACACATGGACGCACGTGCACGACGTTCAAATCAAAGTCGTTCAGAAAGGCCACTTGAACGCAGGAAGCGCAGTAGCGCTTTCAGAGCCTTCTTCTGAGACGTTGGGTCCGGTCGATGGCGCAGGATTCGTTCTTCCGAAAGAGTTCGGTCATCCAGTTTATCAAGTGCGTTGCCAAGCGACTGTCTCTGTAAACAGTACTGTGGGCACTCACAGGCGGAGAGTTTTCATTTTGCTGGAGGGGTCGGGGCCCGGCTTGCTCTTCTACATTGTTCTCCCTGTCGCTTCACACACACACACACACAGATATATATATATATATATATATATATATATAGAGAGAGAGAGAGAGAGAGAGAGGGGAGAGCATGTCCGCCTCCTAAATTAAACAATATAATTAAGGACTTTAATACCACGCTTATCCTCTTTGGCGCCGACACTGCGATATCAGTATGAATATCTCTTGTGATGACTCTCGATTTATTTTTCAGCTTACACAAAGACATCGATCCTCCTCGCAATGCTTGGCTCAAAGCGAAAAATGCCGTATAGGCTGCTACTCGGTGACTGCATCACATAAAATCGATTCCCCCCAATGAGTGGGACCCGCCTATTTTCTTTATTGACATGCATTACTTTGTTAAAATGTGCACCAGACGTAAGACAGTGGCCTAATGCTGGTACAGGAAGCTTTAATCTTCAATTTGTGATGACCAAAAATAATTCTCAGGTGGTAGAAAATACAATTTTCTACCACTATAGAACACTAAGAGGTCGCCTCTGTTGTTTGTTAACACAACATATTCTGCTCATACAAATCTCTTTGCGGAGAATTATTAACTGAGTGTTTCACTTGTCACTGGTCCATGATCGGAATTTCAAAAGCCGGAAATGAAAAAGCAGGTATAAACAGCCTCCTGTGAAATAAATAGCTGCCAGACAGGAGGCCAAACGCTCGTTTTCAATGGACGGGGACCTACAGGCCAAGCTCTTAAAAAATAGCCCGGGCAGGCGCCCGGGGGGGGGGGGGGGCGAGCCCCCAAGCCCCCCCGTACTCTCCGCCTATGATTGGATTCATGCGGATTTATCTGAAAACACGGCGCCCTAACCATAAGTCGTCCTTAGGTGCCAGTGCACTCAACAAGCCTGTAAGCTCAGAATCTGCAATTTGCAGTAAGACACCGATCTAACTTGCAACACTAGGCTAAAAAAATAAATAAATATCAATTAAATAAATAGGGCAGAGTAGGCAGGTACTCGCCGGCTGCTTCGCATTAAATCGATTCCCATAGTGCAGGGATCTGCTGGATTTTTTATTCCAAGGTTGTTATGGTAATTAATTCATTGACAGTCGCCATCAATTGTGTGAAACGACATTACTTGCCGTCATCACCTGAGGCAATCCGAGTTACCAAGTGCCTACGAGCACTCAAATTGGCTGCCGATTCTAAGAACATGGGCTATTTTCTGACTGACCTTTGTTGTACGCATAAGATGGAAGAAAGCGATAGCCTATTCTACCGTTTATTTATTAAGAACGTTGTCAGTTGAGAAATTGGGTCAGTTTGGTCTTGGCGAAGAGGCGTTTCTTAAATGGGTGGCACCATATTTGTTTGTTGCACAGCTTTTGTAGCTGCCTGTGGGGCTCTCGCTTAATTCGAGAAATACCTTGCCCAAGACCCCTTTAATGCTTTTTAGGTCTCACACACGTGCAGTGGCCTTGACACTATTTCTTCAGGACCCCTGTTCCAAAACCCGTGATTATGTGGAATACACCTTGCGTTACACGTTAATGCAACCATGATGGTTCTTAGCATTGCTGTTTTTGTGTGCGTCTGTGACATGGCTGTCTCATGTTTATTCCAGGTACCTTGTTGGCACATGACAGGGGAACCACAGAAGGCAAAACCTAAGCGACACAGAGGAGTCCATTCAAATGTTTTGGCGGCTTGCTTGGAGAGTGAAATTTTCAAGAAAAAATAGGGCTCTGCAAGTATATATTGTCTTGTTCGGCTCAATTGTTCGGCTCAACAGTTAGCTCTGTTCGTCCACAAGATATGTGCAATCCACAAATGTTCAATGTATTTATATTCAAATACAATACAACTTTCAACTGACTTTTTCTGTGTTTTCTTTTTCTGTAAAAACACTATCCTGAATATTCATGCAACCTTATTCAAATATCAATTTAACTTAGTGCGGAACATTTGAAGGTGTTTGAAGGAGAACGAGAAAGCTCACCATATGGGAGCCAGACAGTTGAATAATTATTATATTTGATCATTCTAACCAATATTTTCTTTTTTGTGGGCTCTCGACTATACAAAATCCGCTTTAGTCAAACCACCAAACACAGAACTACAGCACTAGTTCGCAAAACAGCATAGAGGCCTACTAATACAAATGAATGTTGCATGAGACAGAATGAAAAGAGACGCAATTATGAGAGTCCATTTCAGTCGCTGGTGTATGTGGCCTTCTTCCCTCCCATCTATTTATATTGGATCACTTTCTGGTACTTTGATTATTCATTGAATCTGCTGTTATCAGACAGGAACGATACAAATTAAATACTTTCTTCGCAAGCACCACGGTTCTCATGTTAGATCCTGCATGTGCCAAGTACGGCAAGAAATATGATCGCACGTTAAGTGATGTAACTATATACCCATCGTACGGTATGGACAAGATCAGTACATAACAACGGGTTTAAATGTTTTTGCTTGTGATACGGTACTAGCAATGTTATGAGGCGCTACTGCTTCAATAGCAGATAGTTGTGGTACGGCGTTGCTAATGTTATCAGGCACTACGGCTTCAACAGCAGATAGTTGTGGTACGGCATTGCTAATGTTGATAAATAGGTACGGCTTTAAAGCTATTGACTTGCGTTACAGGATTCGTAACGTTGAGAAACACTACGGTTTCAAAAGTAGTTCCCTGAGCTACGGCATCGGTAATGTTTGTAAGCAACTACGGCTTCATTAGTGTCCTATGCCGTAATGGGAAACAGTCTGGCATCAAGAGTTAACGCCTTGTTTTACCGTATGGTTACGGCTTTTTTTTAACAGTGTGGCGTTGCAGGAGGTAGATTAGTGGACATGTTGGAAAATACCGATTTAAAATAGGAATTAAAAGCGCAAGCCTTCTCGTAATCATCAAAGACTGCTTGACCGTCGACTAATAGATTGGGTATCGCGCTGACTTCCTTGCTGTTAACTTTAATAAATTTCCAGAAGTCTTTGGGATTTTCTTTGAGCCTTACATCGAGCGAAGAAATGTATATCTGTTTTTCACTTTAATCGCATGCTTTATTGTTTTGCCTAGGTTACGCATTTCTTCATAAACAGTCAGACTGCGATGTTTTAAATACGCGGCATATAGGCGGCGCTTTCTGCTAATCAAAGTTCCAATTTCCTTGTTTATCCATGGTTTGTCATTACGGCGACGACTGGTCAGGAGTTTGGAAGGAATGTATTCTTCAACTAAGGTCATCAGTTTATCTCCAAAGGCAGACCACAATTCATCAATGTTTAGCGACTGAGAGAGATTACAGAAATCTGGATAAAAACGACAAAGTTCTTGAGATAACGAGGCATAGTCACCTCGGTCATAATAGTATACTTTTCGGGGTTGTTTGTGAGCTGTTCTTAGTGATGTAATATTGCAAGTACCAACGACGCAGTCATGATCACTAATACCTGGGATTACAACTACATCACGGAGCAACGACCCAGAGTTAGCAAAAACCAAATCCAGAATGCTGGCAGAAGAATGACCTTGTCTCGTGCACTCAGAAACAAATTGGGTGAGATCATTAGTCATGACAAGCTCCGAGAAAGAACAGGATAGTGAACCAGAGCCGGAGAACTCGGGTTTACCATTCTTCCAGGCTACTAGAGGCATATTAAAGTCTCCTCCAAGAATAAAGTCGCAGTTTATAGTATTTAGAAATTGTGATAACTCGTCGAAGGATATCACTGCTCCCTGAGTTGCTCCAAAACACTGAAGCCCGCATCTACTCCTGATCGCATAACCATGTTCAGTATAGCACATAGAGGTTCGGGAAAAGCAAGTGAGGCTGAGAAGGAGTGATGTGAAGGTTAAGCATTAGGAAAAAGGGGGGGGGGGGGGCAATATAGAAAGAGATTAAGAAAAAAGATGAAATAAGAAATAACTGCATTTGCGAGGTGGTGGCTCTTGCTTGCAAGCTCTGCTGTTGACTCAGATTATTCAGTCGTGGAGCTGGCATTAAATTCGCATTCTTTTTTAGGTGCTTACCTCACTTAGAAATGTAGTATATAACTGTTCTTTATGGATGATGTTTAGATTAGGTATGCTGCTTTTAACTGGATCAAAATAGATCCTCCAATATCTAGATTAAATTTTTAATATGCACAGCAACACAAATCTAACAGAGTACAGGTTGGACATTTACATACAGCAGTATTAGAAATTTCTGATTGTTTAAAATAGTTGCATGTCATGCATTGATGGGCATGTATTTGGTGTGTGTATGTGATGTTTCAATGAAAATGTGTCTATATATATATATATATATATATATATATATATATATATATATATATATATATATATCAATTGTTCTGTTAGATTCCAGTCAGATGGAGCACGAAGGACATCACAACTACGAGAAAGGTATTGCACTTTTTTAGATCTACTCCTTAACAAGCTTCTATCCGTAAGCTTACCTTAAAAATAAATTTTATTGTTGGAAATTATTGTCGTTTTGGCTTTGCTGAACTGTTCGAACATTTTCTTTCCATATTTTTTGAACACGCAGAGTGCTGGAAACCATTTCCATGTCATGTCTCCCATGGAAACCGTCCTCCCGGCGTCCACAGACTGTGGTAGCGGCTCCTCGGATGGTCAAGCAGCAGGCGAGCGCACGAGCGATGCTCCGGCACCAAAACGAACTACGACTACAGTGAGCTCCACAGCTCAGGTAGCTTATCTGTGTACACACTGTGACTTTTCATCCTACTATTTCAGTCGTTTAGCGAAGCATGTAAAAGAATATCATCCGGGTGTTAGGAAGTACATCTGTGCTATTTGTAAGGCAACTTTCTGCGCTTAGCCGCTAAAAGTCTCACTACGACGAATGTCATGGACCTGCGCAAGTACTAGAGGAAGTTGATTTTCTGACTGAGTTAAGCGGGATAGAAACTGTAGGAAGTTATGCAGAGAGCTTAAATGAAGACATTTCATTAGAACCAGATATTTGTACGCTTAGTGATGAGCACAGGATGTCCGACTTGTGCAGGTTGCTTGAGGGAAAACACATGTGTCCAAAAACAGCAGTGAATAATGTTGTTAAAAGTGTCTCAGAATTGTTTTATGCCAAATGCCTTCACTTGAATTTTATCCATTTTAAGAATGACAAAGCACGAAAACATTTCTACGAAGAGAATGGCATATACGTGAAGCCCAATGAGGTAGTTTTTTCTAATGGTGGTCGTGCATACTATGTACCGTTTGAGGCCCTCTTAAAAAAAATTATTCCGTCATCCTGAAGCAGCAGCTTACCTAAAGCGACGAGTTTCATTTTCTGAGGACGGTTTTCTCAGAGACATTTGTGATGGCGTCCGGTTTAAGAGTCGTGCTGAGTTGAAGCAGGAAAATGCGTTAGGGATCATGCTTTACTCTGATGATGTAGAAATTGCTAACCCTTTGGGAATGAAGAGGGGGAAGTGTGAAAAACTTACAGCGTTTTATGTTACCTTCGCAAACTTTCCACTTTCCAAACGGTCTCAGTGGAACTCTATCTTCCTTCTTGCTGTTGCTAACTCGACAGACCTGAAGACATCGGCGGCCAAAACTGAACTGCTTCAGGATTTTGTCGAAGTCAAGAATGAGCTGGTATGCAGAGAAATTTTGATTCAACTGAAGGGAATAGAAATACGGGCGCAAAGGGACCTGGTAGCATTTCTTCGTGACAGTCTCGCGAGCAGTGCTGTAGCGGGCTTTAAGGAGTCTTTTGCACCAAACGTACACTATGCATGCCGGCGCTGTAACACGCGATTTTCCAAAGGTTTTTCTACACTCAGATTGTCCTTTGAGGACAGACGGGGAAATTGAAGCCAAGGTGCAGCACTTGCTCAGAACAGAAAACATGGCTGAGAGGAAGGAGGTGTCAGATTCTTGAGGTATTAAAGGACCATCTGTGCTGGGACTAGCTAGAGGGTTCTTTTTGGCACAAGATGTTCCTTTTGACCCCATGCACATTCTTCTAAAGGGATAGTGCCCAAAGAAATTTCTTTGTTTCTGCGTCATCAGATACATACTCTTCATACATTCAGTAGAAGACAACTTAATGATATCTTAAAGACATTCAAATTTCACCATTCAATCAGTACCAGTGGGCACCCGCGCCTGTTTGATGCATCATTACAGCTTGTCATCAGCAGGTGCAACAGCCATTCTTCTAGTGTACCTCCCACTTATTTTAAACAGCATTGTTTCTGTTGATGTCTTGGGGCAGACATATGAATGCTTGATTCTTGTTTGTCAGATTACGCAGCTCATACTTTCACCAGTTTTGAGCATCGATGCATTGGGCACACTTGAGTCACTGATTCTCAACCACCAAAAATTGTTCCTCAACTGTTATGGGAAGCGAGCCTTCACACCAAACTGCGCATGTTGCTTCACATCGTGAACCATATAAAAAAATATCGACCAGGTCACCATCATTGGACCATGAGACACGAAGGAAAAAATGCACTGCCTTAGTCCAAAAAACTCAACTTCAAAAATGTTCCGTTTTCAGTGAGCGAGTTTTTTCAGATTAATTTCTCACATTCCATGTGGCAAGGAAACGGTGATCCAAAAATTGTCTTCCATGATAACACGAATGAAGATCAAAGTGGCATACCTTACCCTTTGTCGCCTGCCTTTGTTCACGCAGGCTTGCCAATTTCTTCACAAGATTCTGTTGGCCGATCAGTGCGGAAAATAATCTGCTACAATGTTGTTCTTAAAGTGAATGACACCATTATGACTGAGACGGCTTCTGGAGATGCCGGGTTTTTGAAAATAGTCAATATTGTTCAGTTTTTGAAGCAGGTATTCTATGTTTGCGATATTATGGTTATGGAAGTTTTTAACTCAAATTTAAACTGTTTTGTCTTCAGGGAGACAAGCCAAGAAACAGTCATATCTAAAAAAAAGTTTTTGCTCCCTTAGCCTGTGTATGTGTACAAGCATGACTGCGCTTTTTATTGTTTGTCTCGGTGTTATGCATCCTTGCCATAACGAATGACCTACAATTCTTTAACCAGCGTTGTACTTGGCTATTGTAAGGCTCTTTCATTACCGGCTGCAGCTTGCAAGTTTTCATTATTTCGTTGTGCGGATTTATGTAAGTTCCATGCACAAAACGTGTGTTTGGTTATTAATAATCTTAGAAAGTGTTTCACCGTACTTTTAGCTGTATTTATCTTTCTTCATTCAAGTGAAACATTGTGAGCCTAAGTAAAACGTGACCAGTTAAAGCTGTCCCTGTAGTATTCATCTATAGATGATTGCTTATGAAAATACTTCTGTTGACACATGTTCCTGTTAACTTTTTTGAGATGTCTTGTTTTAAAATAAAATTACAGTGAACTATTATTCAATATTTTGTGTGACTTATTGTGTGCATTATTCCATGCATAGGAAATCGCCAGAGAACCATGTCGGAAGTGGGATGAAAACTTCCTTCCCTCTTTCTCTACGTACTTAAATTCACTGCTGCATGGTCAAGAAATGCCTACTATGGCACGCCGCCGCATGACAGCACAGCTGAGAGATGAAATCATTGAATTCCTTGAGTGAGTAAACATTGTATAGTTTGTCCTGGGATGCGTAGCAATAGTTAAGGCACTTCTTGAGCATTACACAAATTCTGTTTCAGTGGGGACGACTTGATTGAAAGCTCCAACCCTGCTGCCAGAAGGTGCAATTACTGTGCCTTTGCAGAAGCTCTGCATGAAGCCTATCCCCGAATGATATGGGAAAGAAAAGGAAATTCAGCAGTTCTGCAGCTTGGATGGGTGATTTTGGTTAAAGCATTCCTGGCCGTTGTCATCGAACAGCTTTACTTGACTAGTTTTTTAAATGAAGTGGCCGCGTCATCACAACAGTTGTCAGAAGCACAGTGAAAAATGGTTTTAATGTTGCAACTGTATGTTCAACATGGTGTTCTGCACCCATAAGTTGGCCACAGCTTGTATACACCGCATATATTTGAAAATGCTCTTCTGGCATGTAACCATGAGAAAATATTTGGTTTCATGGCATTTCCAAAAAGCTTGTCACAAGATAGCAGGTTTTTGTGGGTATTTAATATATTCTTTTGCAGGTTGAGTTCACGCCTAAGAAAGCACAAGAAAGACCCAGAAATTACAAACGACACCACGTTTTGAAATCACCTCAAACACTTCTGAACAATCCACTGATATCTCGTGCGCTGAAGCACAGTGCGAGCTAGAGGTGAGGGCCACACTTTTTAGCCAGTCTTGCCGGTCATGTTATTTGTTCTGAGAAAAGCTTTTTCGTTTCATATTAAGTCAGCACTGCCCGTATACCCTTGATTCTGCACATGCAATAATGAAATGCACCTTGGATGCTATTGTTTGAACAATTATTGTGACCTAATTCACCGGTATTTGCGGCATAGTACTAACGTGATATTTCTTATGGATGCACAGGCAATTTCAGAAACTGTCACTGAACAAGATCGAATTGATCTTTCTAGAATGAACATGTTGTTGTCTGCAACCATTCAAATACGGCAGCAAGATCCAGTTAAGGAGATCCCTGTATACTTTTTGAATGCATCTGTGGTAAGCATATCTGCATAAGCATGTAACATTATGCATGTATGCATTCACATGTGTAGATTGTCTTTTTTCTTAAACAGCTACTGAACGAAATAATCTTAAATTAAATTTTCATTACACTACCGAAGAACAGCAGTGTTCACACCTTTCTCGGCATGTTTTTTCAATGCACAGGCTCCTGATTATGCATGCGTAGCGTATAGTACACTTGCAAGCACGGTGCACAGAAAAGCAAAAGGCGGGAAACATCACCAGAACAGGCTAAATCCCAGTGATTCGTACTATCAAGCTGTAAGCAAGAAAGCAAAAAATATAGATTGAAAGTAACAAGTTTTCGCGAAATAGAGATTGTTGCAAATTTAGGCTTCTATTACAAGCATAGAAGCTTCACCAATTTAAAAAAGCTCATGGAAGTTTTCAGTGTGCCCAAAAACCAACTACATTAGCTCAAAAACATTATACTGAGTGTTTCGTGAGACATTATTTTATAAAAAGCAATGTGCTTAATGAATGTGACATTTCAGCGCCGTGTGTGCTGCCTATTCAGCTTGGCATGGAGGCTGAGATTAGGTTTGGGGCATCATTGCACACTAAAAGTGAACGTCATAGAATGCTACAAAAGCTCTGCTTGGGCAGCTTTGTTGATATTGACAGTTATCTACGTCCTAAAAAGCAGAATTTGCTTTAATATCTATGGTGAGTACCTGGGAGCAAATGTAAACAGGGTGTCATTAATTCACTGCGTTGAAGTTTCATATTCAAAGCAGCTTAAATGTATTAAAACACATTAAAGTAAACGGTCATTTGTAGGCCATAAAGCATTATGATGTATATGGACTCTCATAAATGTATAAAGTTACCCTGAATAACAATAACTAAAAGCTTACTCAGTGTAGATTATCACACGTGACTGAATGTATTTTATTATTTAAGGAGAGTAATGTTTAACTGCAACCTTTAAGAGTGATTCAAAACAGTGCACTTGTTTATATTATGGTGGAAATGTTACAGAACTGCTATATGATAAGGCTTTACATTGGGATACAACAAACCTTTTTTTTAGGACCAGCATGATACCAGCAAGCCTCTTCCAGGGCCATGTGTTATCATAGAACCCGGATCAGAAAGAATTGTATGCAAGAAACAGACTGTACGCTTGTGCCTGGATGTTCCGTTGAACGTGGACTGATTCTAAGGTTGACTATTTATTTTGTACTAGATCTTTCGCATCCACATGCATTTGGACAGACCTTAGGGTTGTTGCAAACCATCCTGGTAAAGAACAACAGATTCGAGCAATGCTTTATGTCACATCGGCTGAAAGCTCTTTTGAAGCAGCTGACCAGCTGCCAGCACGAGGACAAGCCGCAAGGTTGAGCAGGCTGAAAACTGAATATGCAGCTGACTGCTTTTTTTGTTATGAAGCCTGAAAGAAGCTCTTTTTTATTTTGCATGCAAGAACAGCGCAACAGAGAAGGACTGGCGTAGAAAACACGCACAGCGCTGAGTTTCAACAACGTTTAATGGCGAATCAACATACAGCCACCCATTTTTTAACCTGAATGCGCGAGTCAATAAGCACTGCTTCCCAGCGTCCTGGTGTCCGGTTCCCGGAACAATCGGGCGAAAGGCAGCTCTACAGGACTGTTCATCAGGCACATGCGCGTGTTCTCGTTCATTTCGCCGCCTTGCTTCGTTATACGGCGCTTATCGAATCACGCATTCAGGTTAGAAAAATGGGCGGCTGTACATATATATATATATATATATATATATATATATATATATATATATATATATATAGGAAAGAATTGTAAAATTAAGGGCTCGTTTGCTTTGTTAAACACAGTATTAATGAGAACTAACAGACAAAGATGCCAAGGAAAGTATAGGGGAAGCTATTAGAAGTAATTGTATTGCAAATGTGAAGAAAGGAAAGTGGACGAAAAGATAACTTGCCACCGAAAGGGACCGAACCTGCGACCTTCGAATAACGCGTCCGATGCTCTACCACCGAGCTATGGTGGCGGTCATCCCGCCGTCTACTTTATAGGGTATATATGTGTACTTAAACGTGGGAGCGTCAGTCAGAACCGCCTCTTGCCATTACGGCGAGTGTGGAACACTCTTTTTTGCCTGTAGGCGCCACGTATGTTGTCATTGGTACTGTTGACCACTCACTGATAGGATGTTTATTTCTAGGCGCACGTAAAAATTTTGCCCTGTTTAAGCACAGGGAATATATGAGCGACATATAGGCGGGTCTTGTACAGACAACGATTGGCGCCACACACACACTATATATATATATATATATATATATATATATATATATATATATATATATATATATATATATATATATATATATATATATATATATATATGCACCTAACTGCTGGAACTATGATCCAGCTAGTAAGTGAGACGCTGGAGCTTCCAGGGCCCGGTGCAAGCAACCGAACACTGTTCCGCATAGCTGAGCTCTATCTGGGGCGTAGCTGCGCTTACGTAAGCGGAACTTTCTTGCAAAAAAGTTCCGCTTAGTAGCTGGAACTTATCTAGAACTAGATTAAGAGTGTAGGAAAGCTTGCGCTTGACGCAACGCATCTTTGCACCGAACTCCCACCCTTTTGTTGGAGACCCTACGGATAACGCGACCCACCTGGTCTTATATCTTCCTCAGTTTGGTCAGTGTTGTGTCAATCCGGAGTCGCTAGTGAATGTTTGGGCCGAAAACCCTTAACTCCTCCACTCGTCTGATTGGGCCCGCAGGAAGCTTGACTGAGATATGAGACATGCCCACGTTGCCAACCTGATTGCGTCAGTATTACCTTTGATGGTAATTACCTCTGTATTAAAGGATGCGCACCCACTGTTGCAGTTCTGCACGACACATTTCCACCCTTCCTCCCCCCCCCCCCCCAAACGAGCACTGATGAAAATGTGCAAGGTGATTCCGTTCTTGCGGCATGAAAAGCGCGCGCAAAACGGGAAGCCAGTCACCGCGCTAAACAGAGAGAAAGCCTAAATATCGCAAAGGAATGGTGACAGTTTTGTCGCGCAAATCTAGAACTTTGCCCCCCTAGGCCACGTACGCACGCGTGCACACAAGATTCGTGTGAGCAGCGACTACTACGAGCGACTAGTAGGGGTCACTAGGGGTCACTACTAGCAGCTCGTTTCAAGCGCTGTACGGCGCTTGAAATTCGGGCAGTATTTATTTGCAAGTACGGCCACAATGTCTGTCACATCTACCAATTGATCATGCAGACAGAAATCTAAGATATTTTACAGTGCACGAGGCGATATCACGAGTGTTATGCATCGTGTTCATAGAAGAGTATTTAAACGACAGCAACACGCCTCAAGTCATCTGTCGCACACACAATCACGCAATAGCGTTTCTAAAGCCCCGCAATGTGTTACGGTAGCGCAGTGGATAGCATGACCGGCATCTGTTGGGGACAGAGAGGTTGTGGGTTCGACTCCCGTTCACACAACTTCTAGGGGCGAAGCTCCTTAAGGTCGACGGTTGTAAATCACTCCCCCGGTGTGCCACCCTAGTTCGATGAAGATGATGCGGCCATCACGGCACAGCACCTGCAAGGTAACCATTATACGCCATGACAATGACGATCCACTTGATGACCCTGAAGAATAAGCGCTATGCAGACAACTGATTTTCTTTCTCCATCACGGTACAGCACATGGAGTGTACGCACTATACATCATAACGATGACGCTGATGACGATGAAGAATAAGCGCGTTCCAGACCACACATTCTCTTTCTACCATAAATGAAAACGATCGTGAACGCGCTCTCGCCCGCGAAAGGCAAAACGGCAGCGCCGACAACAAGCTGCTACCCCGTGATTGAGGCGCGGGAAGCGGTGGCTCAACGGCAAAACACATTCTATATACTCTACACATGCGTTGTCACTCATTTACATGCGTGAGTGCGCATTGTCACGGGTGATTTACGGTAAGAACGATCCCCAGTGCTTCGCCCACATGTCATGATTCACTTCGTGGAAATGCGAATTTTTTTTATTCACCTGTTGCCCAGATTTCCCCACATGCCCTGCAGCGGGGGGCTTACAATGTCGACAAAAACATATATGTAGTTGTACAGCCCACTTGTCCACTGAATAAGTGACTATGAAATTTGCAAACAAATTAGATATGTTGTGTTATTTTTGTGTTATGAATCTGTTGTGTTATGAATCTAATTCCCATCTTAGTTCATTTTGGCACTAGTTTTGTCGTGGAGTTTCCACTGCTCCGTTTAACCAAGCATCGATGACTCCCATGTTTGACGCAATCTTGTAGGGTTCGTTGGCACGAGTAGAACTTTGTAAGGTAGATTTCCAAACCTGGCGTACGACGAGTGCGCTACTTGTTGCTGATCTCTGTCAACTTCCTGCTTGCTACGGGACTTGAGACACGCTTCGTCTATTCGCCT
Source organism: Rhipicephalus appendiculatus (assembly GCA_030522465.1). NCBI lineage: Eukaryota > Metazoa > Arthropoda > Arachnida > Ixodida > Ixodidae > Rhipicephalus > Rhipicephalus appendiculatus. The sequence goes on from JALIZH010026547.1 coordinate 28,092, forward strand.
CGAGATCTTTGAGTGGCGCCCTCTCGCGTGTGACGTCAGGGAGAGGGCTCGGATGCAGCTCTTCGCGCGCACGCTCGCTACGTGAAGGCTGCTCGACGCTGCCGGCCTGGCTATCACGCTCGAGTTATTCAAAACATTAATGGGCGAGTTCATAAAGCAATTTGTACCGAATGTTCAAGCAAAATGCCCAGCGAAATCGAGCGGAGTTGCCGTCAGGAGCACGTTCTGTGTCGATTGCTCCTGTTGTCGTCTGCTAGCCATCCATGTGTACATCTGCTTCTATGGTGAATCTTTCTTTTTGCGACTGTGCTATGGCCGTGGCGCACTCAAAATGACTTTCCTGCCCGTTTTCGATAACCGACTTCTGCTTTCGGGCTTCAGCTTCCATGTCTGCGTTAAAGCGCAATAAATGTATACCGCGCGCTGCGCGTGTTCGGTTGCCAAGTCTGCTCCTTCGATTCAATTCCTATGTTCGGAGCATGACAAACGACGTGTGATGTCATTCAAATAAATTAAGTGGCGTTACCGGCAACAACGTTTGATTAAATACACATTTTTAGCAGCTGCTGTGTAAGCGCGTCGTAAGTACTTTAAATTGAAACACGAAATAAATGGGGCGAGTGTAAAGGGGATGCACGACGGGGATATGAAATATCGGTAGGTTGTCCGGAGTGATTTTATTTTGTTTTTGTTCTTTTTTTTTGCAACATATTTTAATCCTTACGTTAATAAATCGACGTTTGTTCACTCGTTCACGGTTGCCTGAAAATATGCTGAACAGAATTAATGTAATCATACTAACGTTGATAAATACAAAGCTTTGGAATCGAAAGAAGGTGTATTTGCAATAAAATGCTGTAAATCAGTCTCAACGGTCGACTCCTGATAGGGCTTGGTGCGATCACTGTACTAAAGAAACTCGAGTTCCTTATGCATTTGCTTAAGTTGACTCGAAGGCGAAAACCATCTTTTTCTTGAGTCGATGTATTGTTCCTTCGCCGCCCCCCCCTCCGAATGCTTTCTGGATGTTACGTGGTTTTGCACTGAAGCTTTCTACACATCACCTGGTTTTGCATCGCCTCCGAGATCGGCCCACCAATCACGGAGGCAATGCAAAGCGTCGATGTCATGTGATGACGTAATCATGTGACGTGACGTTACGATGTCACAAATTTTGGCGGTCTGGGATGTCATGACGGCATGATCATGTGATGAATTTTCGCATCACTCGTGTTGACGCTGGCGACGCGGGACGCCGACGGTCAATTTTCGCAATTTATGTGGATTATTGTCACGTGGTTGTGACGTCGACGAAGGCAGTAGGCAGTAGTCCAAGATGAAACACTTTATTTGGGCCGAACTTGTGGCCGGTAAACTGAAGGTGAGATTACAGCAATAAACGCTGGTACTGATAGCGGCGAACAGAGCGTCGGCCGTCGATGATCGGTGGAACGCTCCGGCTTTTATAACGCACGCGTCGAACATTCTAGCCTTATCACTAGTCGTCGCGCAAGCTCTGGAATAATCTTGAGTGTTAGCGTCTTGCGTGTAATCTTAACAGAACGATCTACTACAAGCGAGAAGCTTCTGGAACAATAAGGCGCGGTCTGCGCCGAGTACTGCAGATGGTCTTTGTGGGCGGAAACCGAATACAGTGAAAGAAACGCGCGTGGCAATGCCCCCCTCTGAAAAGGCATCGTCCCGATGCTTAGAACTGAACGCATGGTAAAAATACATGCAACAATAAATAACGACAATAAATCAATAAATCAAGAAAGTTCAATAAACAATACGCACTAGCAATAAAGTCCAATGAAAGAAAAAAGAAGTGCAGTCCTCAGGTTCACTACCGCGCGTAAAACGGCTTGAGGCGCACGACATGGACGACTTCAGGTCGCGCACGGCGCCGTTGAGAGTTCGAAATGCCGTCGGGAACAACCTCGTAGTCGAGTGTGCCGAGACGTCGAAGCACCCTGTACGGTCCGAAGTATCGTCGCAGAAGTTTTTCACTAAGTCCACGTCGTCGTATCGGTGTCCACACCCAAACGCGGTCGCCGGGCTGGTATTCCACGAACCGTCGTCGAAGGTTGTAGCGGCGGCTGTCAGTTGTCTGCTGATTCTTGATCCGCAGGCGGGCGAGCTGTCGTGCTTCCTCGGCGCGCTGTAGGTAGGCGGTCACATCGATGTTTTCCTCGTCGGTCAGGTTCGGTAACATGGCGTCGAGCGTCGTTGCCGGGCTCCTTCCGTAGACAAACTTGTATGGCGTCATCTGCGTCGTTTCCTGCACGGCCGTGTTGTATGCGAAGGTCACGTACGGAAGGATGGCGTCCCACGTCTTGTGTTCGACGTCGACGTACATGGCCAGCATGTCGGCGATGGTCTTATTTAGACGCTCGGTCAGGCCGTTGGTCTGTGGGTGGTACGCGGTGGTCCGGCGGTGACTTGTGTGGCTGTATCCCAAGATCGCCTGGGTTAGGTCAGCCGTAAACGCCGTGCCTCTGTCGGTGATGAGAACCTCTGGGGCGCCGTGTCGAAGGACGATGTTCTCAACGAAGAACTTGGCTACCTCGACGGCACTGCCTTTGGGCAGGGCTTTCGTTTCGGCGTAGCGGGTGAGGTAGTCGGTGGCTACGACGATCCATTTGTTACCGCAAGTCGACGTTGGGAACGGCCCCAGGAGGTCCATCCCGATCTGCTGGAACGGTCGCCGAGGAGGCTCGATCGGCTGAAGGAAGCCTGCTGGTCCTGTTGGCGGTGTCTTCCGTCGCTGACAGTCTCGGCACGTCCTTACATAGCGGCTGACGTCGGCGGCAAGGCGCGGCCAGTAGTACTTTTCCTGTACTCTTGCGAGCGTGCGGGAAAGTCCGAGGTGTCCAGCCGTCGGGCCGTCGTGTAGTGCCTGGAGTACTTCTGGTCGCAATGCTGAAGGCACTATGAGAAGGTAGTTGGCTCGAAGTGGCGAGAAATTCTTCATTATGAGGACGCCGTTTCGCAAGAAAAACGAAGCGAGTCCTCGCTTGAATGTCTTCGGAACAATGGCGGTCTTGCCTTCAAGGTACTCCACAAGGCCCCTGAGTTCCGGGTCGGCTCGCTGTCGTTCGGCGAAGTCGTCAGCACTTATGGTTCCCAAGAATAAGTCATCCTCCTGGTCGTCCTGCGGCGGCGGGTCGACGGGGGCGCGAGATAAGCAGTCGGCGTCGGAGTGTTTTCGTCCGGACTTGTAAACGACGGTAATGTCGAATTCTTGAAGTCTCAGGCTCCACCGTGCGAGGCGACCAGAAGGGTCTTTCAAGCTAGCTAGCCAACACAAGGCGTGGTGGTCGCTCACAACTTTGAAGGGCCTGCCGTAAAGGTAGGGGCGAAACTTTGATGTAGCCCAGATGATGACAAGGCACTCCTTTTCTGTTGTGGAGTAGTTGGCCTATGCCTTTGATAGCGACCGGCTAGCATAACTAATGACCCTTTCCAGTCCGTCTGTCCTCTGCACAAGGACGGCGCCGAGTCCTACGCTGCTCGCGTCGGTGTGCACTTCTGTTTCGGCGTGTTCGTCGAAATGCGCAAGTAACGGAGGCGTTTGCAGGCGTCGTTTGAGTTCTTGAAATGCTTCCTCCTGCGGCGTTTCCCACTTCAACTCGACGTCGGTCCTGGTGAGGTTAGTGAGAGGCTCGGCGATGCGGGCGAAGTGTTTAACGAACCGCCTGTAATAGGCACACAAGCCGAGGAATCGACGCACGGCCTTCTTGTCGCTGGGTGGCGGGAAAGCAGCGATGGCGGTTGTCTTTTGCGGGTCGAGGCGTACTCCGGATTTGCTTATCACGTGGCCCAAGAACAAAAGTTCTTCGTACGCGAAGCGGCACTTCTCTGGCTTGAGGGTGAGTCCGGAGGTCTTGATTGCTTGAAGTACAGCTTCAAGGCGCCGCAGGTGTTCGTGAAAATTTGAGGAAAACACAACGACGTCGTCCAAGTACACAAGGCAAGTCTGCCACTTCAAGCCGGCGAGTACAGTATCCATAACGCGTTGGAAGGTCGCGGGGGCCGAGCAAAGACCAAAAGGCATGACCTTAAACTCGAACAGGCCATCTGGTGTTATAAAGGCAGTCTTTTCTCGGTCTCTCTCGTCGACTTCGATTTGCCAGTAGCCCGTCTTCAAGTCCATCGATGAAAAGTACTTCGCGTTGTGGAGTCGGTCCAGGGCGTCATCTATCCGTGGGAGGGGGTACACGTCCTTCTTCGTGATCTTGTTCAGGCGACGATAGTCGACGCAGAAACGTAGCGTCCCGTCCTTCTTCTTCACCAACACCACGGGAGACGCCCAGGGACTCTTGGACGGCTGGATTATGTCGTCGCGTAGAATTTCGTCGACCTGCTTCTTTACAGCTTCGCGTTCTCGCGTCGAAATTCGATACGGGCTCTGACGGACTGGTCGGGCACTTTCTTCAGTTATGATACGATGTTTGGCGACTGGGGTCTGTCGAATTCTTGACGACGATGAGAAGCAGTCCTTGAATTGCAGGAGCAGATTTTTGAGCTGATCTTGCTTCTGCTTTGGGAGACTGGGTTTGACGTCGAAATCTTTTTCGGGACCTCGATTCGTCGAAGAATGTTCGGCAGTATCGGAGAGGGCGAAAGCATTGCTGGTGTCCACGAATTTCTCGATGTAGGCGATCGTCGTACCAATGTTGAGGTGCCTATATTCGTGGCTGAAGTTTGTCAGAAGTACCTTTGCTTTGCGTCGCGCAACTCGGCGATGCCTCTCGCGACGCAAATCTGACGGTTCACAAGCAGGTGCTGATTGCCCTCGACGACGCCTTCAAGGTTAGCGGGTATTTCGGTGCGGGCGGAAATGACGACGCTGGAAAGAGGCGGAACGGTGACCGGCTCTTCTATTACATTCAAGGCACGATTCTCCGGCAACGTGCGGGGCGGCAACGCTTTTTCTGAAGTCAGTGTTATCGACTCAGACCTCAGGTCGATGACGGCGCCGTGTTCACTTAGGAAGTCCATCCCCAGTATCACATCCCTGGAGCAGTGCTGTAGAATTAGAAAGCTGGCGGGATAAGTCCGGTTATTGATGGTGACTCTTGCGGTGCATGCACCGGCCGGCGTTATTAGATGACCCCCCAGCGGTCCTGATTTCAGGGCCTTGCCAAGCAGTCTTTACTTTCTTCAACTTCGTCGCGAAAGAACCACTGACGACGGAATAGTCGGCTCCAGTGTCGACGAGAGCGGTGACGTTGTGGCCGTCGAATATTACGTCGAGGTCGCTGGTTCGTCGTCGTGCGTTGCGGTTGGGTCTCGGCGTCGGATCACGGCTGCGTCGAAATGTTGCTCTGCTTCCATGTTGCGTCGTCACGTCTTCGTCGGCCCACGATGTTTCGTCAGCAGGGTTTCGACTGCTTCCCCTCGTGTTCTGCAGGTTTCGTCGCGTTGTCGTCGTCGGCGGCCGCGGAGGATCTTCGGCATTTTGTCGTACAGCAACCGCGCCTCCATCGGTTGCTGCCCTTAGTTTCCCGGATACGGGCTAGGCGACCGGCCCCGGTTTGGGCCGGTGTACTGCCGGCGGTGCGGTGAGGTGTAGCGGCCTGGCGACGGCGATCGAGAAGGACTTCGCGGTGTCCATTGCGCTCCTGCCAGGTAGTCGGCGATGTCTTGCGGTCGTTCACCCCGCTGTGGACGAGGCGCGTTGACGGCGAAACGGCGTAGCCCCATCTGTCGGTACTGGCAACGGCGGTAGGTGTGGCCGGCCTCTCCGCAGTGGTAGCATAGTGGGCGGTGGTCGGGGGGCGCGCCAAACGTCGGTCTTCCTCGGCGTGTATCGCTGGCCGGCTGGCGAGCGGTATGACGTCGATGGTGGCGGCGGTGGTGCCTGACGACGGAACTGCGGTGGAGTGGCGTCTTGACGAGGGCGGGGAGGGGTAGCGGGACGGCGGACAGCAACAGCGTAGCTCATAGCCTGTGGCTGCGGCTCTGCTTGGTGAGGGACGCCCAGGGATTGGTGGATCTCATGGCGCAGGACGTCAGCAATGGAATCCACTTGAGGCTGCGATTGAGGCAAGAATTTTCGCAGCTCTTCCTGCACGATCGCCCTGATCGTTTCGCGTAGGTCGGCGGAGCAGAGCCCTTGGATATCGGTGAACTGTGGCGTCGAACGGCGATTGTACTGCCGGTTGCGCATGTCCAGGGTCTTCTCGATTGTCGTCGCTTCCGAGACAAATTCGTGAACACTGCTCGGAGGGTTCCGCATCAGTCCCGCAAAAGTTCCTGTTTAACTCCTCGCATGAGGAGCCGAACTTTCTTGTCTTCAGGCATTTCGGGGTCTGCGTGGCGGAAGAGTCTATTCATTTCTTCCGTGAAGAGCATGACGCTTTCGTTGGGGAGCTGGACGCGGGTTTCAAGCAGATTTTCGGCTCTCTCTTTGCGGACGACGCTATCGAAGATAACCAGGAACTTGGTTCGAAACACGTCCCATGATGTTAGGGTCGACTCTTGGTTCTCGAACCACGTTCTAGCGGCGTCTTCTAAGGCGAAGTACGCGTGCCTCAGCTTGTCTTCATTGCTCCAATGGTGGAAGGCGGCAACCCGGTCATATTCTTCGAGCCAACTTTCCGGGTCCTCGCAAGATGACCCCCGGAATTTCGGCGGCTCCCTGGGCTGCTGAAGCAGGAAGGGTGTAGGCTGCGCAGGTGTTGTCATCGTGCCTGCGGTCTAGGTCAATATCTTGGTTGTCCTGGTGTTTTCCGGCAGGAGCCCGTGCTCTGGCTGTAGTCCCTGCTGCCTGCGGCTGGTGCGACGAACAGGGTTATCCTCTACGTCGTCTTCTTCGCGGCTTGGGCTTGGGTCAGCGCCTCGCGGGGGGCGTCCGGAGCATGGACGAAGCAGCACCTCCACCAGATGTCACGTGGTTGTGACGTCGACGAAGGCAGTAGGCAGTAGTCCAAGATGAAACACTTTATTTGGGCCGAACTTGTGGCCGGTAAACTGAAGGTGAGATTACAGCAATAAACGCTGGTACTGATAGCGGCGAACAGAGCGTCGGCCGTCGATGATCTGAACATCGGTGGAACGCGCCGGCTTTTATAACGCACGCGTCGAACATTCTAGCCTTATCACTAGTCGTCGCGCAAGCTCTGGAATAATCTTGAGTGTTAGCGTCTTGCGTGTAATCTTAACAGAACGATCTACTACAAGCGAGAAGCTTCTGGAACAATAAGGCGCGGTCTGCGCCGAGTACTGCAGATAGTCTTTGTGGGCGGAAACCGAATACAGTGAAAGAAACGCCCGTGGCAATATAAGGCTCCCACGTACCTTAAAATATTCAATCTTGTTATAGCACATATTAAATACACTACAATACATACAATATTTACAGCCCAGCAGGGGAGGCCTGCTGGGAAACTCTTGTAGAGCGTTTTTCGCGCGGCATCGTCCAATTGCGCGCCGTGTAGTGTGTTATAGCACGGTAAAGAATCACAATAATCAGCCACAGGGGACAAAATAATGGTGGGAAAGAGCTCTCTTTCTCATCTTCCTGGACACATTCGCCGATTTTTCCTAATGTTTACGAAGCTGTACTATCGGTGTCAAGTGAAACGCGAACACTGCAGCGGATCGCGTTGCCCAAGCATTAGAAGTATAGTGCGCGCCATCCTGTCATTACCGTTGGCAGGCTCGCACAGTCGATTAGGCAGCACTGCGCGATCGAAAACGTGAATGTGGCTCATGAGCGTATCTATCTTTAATCGTAAGGGTCGAACTGTACCACGCGCACCACTGCTGGTGTTTCATTCCGAGCGATCTTATTTGCATCCAGCTCGCCCAATCTATGCTAGTGGTCCGTAGTAACCTGCTGGTCGATGAACTTATCGATTTCATTTTGTCGGCTGTCGTGTCTGTACAAGTCCACATGACTACAATTGGGAGTGGAGCGTGAATTTTCGTTCATCTCAAGTCTGTTTACACAACGCTTATTTTTGCGAATAAGCCGCAAAATTGATCGCGCTGCGATTTCAAAGCAGCGGGGACTCTCTGGGGCGTTCGCGCTTTCACGTAAGCTATTTCAACGCCATCCAGCCCAATGAACGACGCTACGAACTCCGGGGCATGAACCTGACCGCGATGGCTGTCGGTATACAGAAGAGATGTTAAATCTTAACGTTTCTTTAACTCATGTAATGCTAGCAGTCATCTCAAGAAATATGATTAGAAGGAAATTCAGCTAGTAGTCGAAGAACGCCGTGCGACGCGAGGCGAACTATAACGAAAATGCTGCTGTTTTAGCCAGAGCGTAGCAGACGACAAAAGCCGAATCCCCGCCCTTGCGTCACCGGAGCGCCGTTCGCAGCGCCGCCATCGGTCGCACACGAGGCGAATAGCGAAACTCGCCACGTTGTCTCCCCCCATCCGGTGTAGCGACGCGTAGCAACGAAGTGTAGTGGGAGGGGCAATCATAATAATAATAATAATAATAATAATATGTGGGGTTTTACGTCCCAAAACCACTATATGATTATGAGAGACGCCGTAGTGGAGGGCTCCGGAAATTTTGACCATCTGGTGTTTTTTAACGTGCACTGACATCGCACAGTACACGGGCCTCTACCATTTCGCCTCCATCGAAATGCGACCGCCGCGGCCGGGATCGAACCCGCGACCTTCGGGTCAGCAGCCGAGCACCGTAGCCACTGTTCCACCGAGGCGGACCAGGGAGGGGCAATCAATCGCTCGACAAGGTGGTGGCGCCCTCTCTTGCGAGGCCCCGGAGTGAGCTACAGGTGTTACAGTGAAAGCTGTTATGAGGTCACAACAAGGGTCGTTTTCGCGCCGTAGTTGTCCGCCGCCCCTTTTATATGAAAGCAAATAAAATTATCTGGGACAGAGTGGGGATCGAACCCCGTCCCTCTGCGTGGCAGCCCGGAGTTCTACCACTGAGCTACGCCGGTGCTTCAAACTGCATCGCAAATTGACCTTATGCAGGCTTCGTGTCGGGTGAAGAATCACGTTAACATGTGTACTAAAGCGTTTTAGAAAGGGTAAAGTTACAACCAGGCGTCGCACAATACAAATTGCGTAACGAGTGGGTCGTTGAATGCTTCAACCCATTACAAAAACCACAGGCATAATTCTTCATCGTCGCCAGCCAGAGCATCAACAAAGTGCGCATAATGCGTTACAAGTGTCTAGTGGGTACCGTGCTTTTCCGAAGAATGACGAATAATGGCATAGTGGACGCTTCTCGACTACACAAAACTTCTGATGATTTAAGGCGTAGTGGGTGTACATGCAAGCTTGCTTGTAGTGGTTGCACCAATAGTGTTTCACGGAGTTGGTTGGATATTTTTTTTCTTCTGAACGTCTTCGAACTAGTGAGCCTGAGTAAGAGCATCTTCACGGGTGAGCTTCGAGGCGTAGCATAGCTGTTTGGGCAGGCGGCAATACACGAGACCTCGGAGAAACGGTCGCGCATGAAACGAGCTTCTACTGAACAGGCTAGCGGCACTTCTTGAGCACCTTCTTGAACTTTTGGCAGAAAGCGTCTCTCGGAGCAGCTGATTTCGTTTGTGGAACAAGATGGACTCGTAGGCTCACTTACCTGGTGTACAGGGTATTCATCGAACATTTACTTGACAGTGTCGTATGATGCATAAGCCTCCGTGTCCACCATAAGACACCATGGTAGAATGGCACGTGCTAGAGGAACCATACAATCAAGTGAGGTACGCAGCTTTGTTTCTTTCCTGCCGAGGCTAGGCCTGACACAAAAGAGGTCTTGGAGCTGTTGAATCCATGCTGGCCACTGATCTGCGTTCGGCTATTTAAAAGGCGATGGAGAGCGAAGTGAAACACTGGCGCCAAGAGCAGCCGCAGGTCTTGGCTTCGATCTCGGGATCGGACACATACTGGTGCAGGATCCCACTGTTTTGCCACTGTCGTTCTCTCTTTTCCAGGTTCTCCTCGCCATCGCCGTCTTTCATTCTCCGCCACGCTCCATGTTCGCTCTTTCTTTGTCCTGAATTGCTCTACCGGTTATGACGATGTCGAAGCCGCTGAAAGCAGGAACGGCTGGCCAATACTTCCGCTCTAAAACATTTTTATTCTGGGCGAAAATGTGCCCGCAAATCTATATGCGAAACCTACGAGTCCGCGAGAGCATGGCACACACAAAGTGCCGCTTCGACCAACACAGGTTTTCGCTCTACCCTCGCAGGTCAACAGACTCTCTCGTGCTGTTACGGGAGAGAATTGTGTGGTGTGTCAAAAGAACGGCAAGTAGGCATAAGATATTGCAGACGAGCACTCGGCAGAGGTACTTGAAAAAGCATTACGAAATACAGATATCGAAATACATGGATTGGAAGCCTAAAATAGATACTGAGATACATTTTTCTTTGACGTAGCGGGGTATGTAAGAGATGCTTTGGCAAAAAGACACAAAAAGTATCCCGGACTACAGATACAGCAATACAGATACTGAAATACTTTTTTTTATTTCGGGGATCTTCATACTCTTACATTTGATAAGTGCAGCTGAATATCGTAAATATTGCTAGACCATTGAAACGCGCAATATATTCAGTTATCACGGAACGGCACCTCTAGGGCTCTTGTGGTACTACTCATATTCTGATGCATCGTTAGGATGTACCGTCTGGGAATAGATAAAACGTATTCGAGCTCAATTGATCAAAATACACCTTTCTTACCCTGAGGTGTACTCTGAAGTTTGACGTCGATATCCGCGAACTAGGAAATTACCTTTTCACAATGTTTACATCTGCTTTGAGCACCGAAGCTTTGGATCGATTCTCTACGGGTTCAAAGCACGTGCCGTCCTGTATAAACCGGGCTGTGTGGCCTTCAGCATTCGCCACTGGCGGGTCTTGTGACGTGTGCTTCGGTGGTGCCTTGCCCGTCGTCGCCGTTCCCATGACTGCAGCTCGTGTAGCTGGTGTCGCGACTCGAGGGCTAAAACGTCCTATTGTACAACGAGACGGCTCGGCCAGGTCGGCCAAGGGCTGCCAGACGAGGACTCTTACCCGCAAAGAGCACTAACATTTCATGTTAGCGATGGCAGGTCATCGAATAGCCATGATGTTAAAGGGCGCTGTGCCTGGCGGCCACACGCTGAGACGTTTGCACACGACCGGCTGGCGGAGGGCCACCGACCGTGAGAAGGAATAGTTTCCTGCAAAGTGTCTTCGCGGGGACGACGTGGGCGCTTCGGCACTCCGTGGTTGAACAAATTGCTTCGATCTGTTCGAAGACACCAACTTGAAAGCCGTCTCCCGAGCTTCGTCAGCGCCGGGTCAGACGCTGCGGATTCCACTGTTTTACCTACGTGGAGTGGAGCCTAGTGTCTTAAAACTACACTATTGAGACATTGGTTTCCTAAAATCACTTTTTCGGGGGATGAGATGATTTCAGCCTTCCCAGCTCACTCCTGCCAGCTGTGTCAAAACAGAACGCGGGACCAGGGACAGTTGCTCATTTCACAGACGGCTCGCTCGGTGCTGCTATAATCCTCTCTAGGATGCGCTAGACAGGCTTGACCCACCCAAATGCCCTGCCGATGTGGGAGCGTCAGGCTTTCCACTAACGTGCGCAGCCCAGCATAGCGGAGTTTTCTGTCTCCTATGAAAAGCTCTATAAGTTACTACAGCAAGCACTCGTCGCCTGGGCTGAAAAGGTCACTCCTCGTGGGGGGCCATCTTTATGCTCGGTCAAAATTTGAATAAAGCTTTCACCACGACCAACCACCACTTCCAGCGCCCGCTTTAGCAAGCCCCAACAGGTCAAGTCCGCTTCTGTGGTGCGGGAGCCTGGTACACCAAATGACCATTTCACGCTTCTAAATCAACTACTAATGCAACGGGACACGCTGGAGGGGTGCCACTGCTTTGAGAATTCACGCTAGGCCTCTATTTCAAGGCAGTATGCGCGCGGGGGGTCATGAAGAGTGGACTGGCTGCCCAAAACAAACAGTAGTTGTCGTGCAGCACTGGTCTCGAGAGACAGCCATGACAGCGACTTTCTTCGGCAGGTTCTGTCGTCCGTGGCATCGGGTGCTTTGACACAGGGACGATTCTGTGCCTGTGGAAAACCATCACCGGCCTCCCTATGTCGTCGACTGGCGCACCCCTTTGCTTAACATGACCAGGAAGAAAAAAAACTTACTTTCCCCTTAGGAAACACACCTCAGCTCATTTTCGACAAAACAAAAAAAAGTCACAGTTTCACCGCAAGGGTGAAGCAGTGAATGCGATAGCAACAAATTCTAATGTTAATCGAAGTGAGGCTGGCAGCTAACTCTTTTGGATCCGATCTCACGCAACTCTACAAAATGCTTGTTTAAGAGCATATGGCCGCCCCAGGGCACTGTTCGTCGCCCGCTGTCGGCTGCTGAGATTGTGAGATAACGAGTGCGCCCGCGATGACCGCGCTCGTAAAACCAAAGCTCGCAGTGGCTGCATGAGGGACACCCCCCCCCCCCCCCCCCGCGTCCTTCCGCACTTGTTAAAGACGCGCGGGGTGTTTACTCTCCTTGAGCATTCCAAGGCTCGTCGAACAGGCGGGGGGATCTTATCGCATACGCCTCGGAGCGAGGTAGGTGGGCCGGCTCGTTTGATGTCCACTTCAGCGGCGTTTGTCGCCCCCACTCCCGCACTGTTCCCCGCGGGTATTTTTCTTCGTGGCTTTTATTTATATTATATATATATATATGGCACATGACGGCAAAAATCAGCCGAGACTGTCCATATAATTGCTGTCGCAATAAAAGCAAATAGATACATGTGCTCCACACAGTATCGCAATATAACCGATACATCGTAAAAGTATTTCCCTAATGAGATACAAATATATTTTTCAATTGTATCTCGATCGAGAAATACGGATACTCAAAAATATCTCTGAAATACTATCACGATACTCTTGTATCGCCATACTGCCTAGCCCTGTTGCAGACACTAACATAGCGGCTCGCGGCGCTGCGCATTTGCTGTATTTCTTCCTAGTTCGCTCTAACGGTTACGGGTACGACGACAACGACGCTCAACACGGAAACGGACGCCTAATAGCTGCGTTCGAGTTCTGTACCCCCACCCCCACGATCCGAAGGTGAGCATCATAATCACATGGCGGTACAGACATGCTAGCAGCTCACAGCATAGCCTTACATAGTATAGCATAGCAAAGGGCGGGAAAGGAGTGCAGTGAGGAGGCGAGATCCGAGAGTGATGATAGTGATAAGAGGCAAGGTAGAACTAGTTCACAGATACTGAGAGAGAAGGAGATAGAAAGGGAAGAACGATAGGAAAAAGAGAGCAAGAATATTCATGTAGAGTCTAGTATAGCACGGGCTGGGAAAGAGAGGGTTGAGCGGATAAAAGCCCAGCCAAGCCAGGACCAGCCACGTGCCTTCCAGCTCTGCTATGACCCAGCCTTTCACGACTCAATGCAAGCTGCGCAAACTTTTTTATGTATGATTGGTTTAATGGGTGGCACCTTTTCCACATAGTGTTCAAATGATTTAGCAAAATATGCTCCTCCTTGCTTCGTTCCACACCGTTTGTGAAGGTCGCACGTTATCGTCAAATATATCTGACAAGAAACCAGCAAATAGACTATGAGACAGCAGGAGAGCCATGAAAAAGCATGGGAAACAGCCAACAGGATATCGTGTTAAATGGGAGCTTTTAATTGATACCAATTAGCGTAGACGTCTCGTGCAAAGAAAATGGGAGGGTGCCCGAATTCGTTTATTGTCTGCATAAACCCACAAAAAATCTCTGATGCCCAGGTGCTCGTCGATTGTTGTCGGGTAGGAAAGCTGAGCTTGTCGTGCTGAGGTTTACATTCATGCCACTGACGCTGCTTTTGCTGATAATGCTGTGGCTGTTGATAACTTACTGTGGACCAACTCTTTTTCATTTTGCGCTTTCTCAGCAAACTCAATAAACAATTGCTCCAATGTTGTATCCGAAGCAAGAACTCGCTCAAAACCGATCTCCTTGTCCAAAGATTCAATGTTGCGAAAAAGAGCGCTCCACGGAACCTTTTCATGGGTGCGGATTTCGATTAGTCCCTGCAAGAAAAATAACGAATAGTGCAAGTCAGGCCCAGATAAGTAGCACATTATTGAAATATTATTCATTTAAAAAAATAGGCTGACCTATATTTACGAAAAGCAATCCCACTATGCACATGTTCATAAAAACTGAAACCAATGACTCGCGACGCGATGCGACGGGCTATTAGGAAGCGCGTGAAGATATTCATGGTTGCAGTACATTATATACTGACAGAATATTCTAAATTGCGTCTTGATAGGCTTCTACGATTAAAGCTGGAAAGCGCTTTCATGCAGCCTATCATGCAAGAGCGAATAGCCCACACTAAATATTGACTCCCTTAATAATATTTGCGAACTACTATACACAGCTTGGAAATGCCTCTATGGACAACTTGCCGCTCCACCTCCCGCATGTTTTATAGCGTAGGAAAATTTAGGACGACATCAGGAGTGCCCGAGGCATCGTGCTGGAGGGGCTGGAGAGCCATGCGAGCACAGCCTTCGCAGCAGGATCTGTCTGGCCGTGTGAGACCCGGCGGCGTTGGCGATATTGCGAGAAAAGGGCGTGACTGATCTCGAGTACCAAGTTCGGTCGGTTCAATCAACCGCATCATAGAGCAAAAGCATTTGTTCTTCGCCTGACCGATGCAATGCCAAAAGCGCGCAGGCTCCGCCGATGCCTCGGTGGTGAGCGTCGCGGTGCGGAAGAGGAGTCAGCCACACAGGTCGCCTGTTAACAAGCCTAGTAATGAAGAGTTTAGGCCTCGCAAGTGAAATGTTACGTAGAGTTTAGCGTTTAAGAATATGAGGAAACAAATAGACCTCGGAGAGCTTGTGGGTCCCACGTGGGTTTACCCTTGTCTCATGCTGTCCCACCGTAAGAACAGCTTAGTACGACACGCTCCACCGTTGTTATGGTGTTTGACTTAGGTGGTCGAGTGCCGGTAGATGAAATCCTAATTGAGATTTTTGCAGAAACCAATAGAATTGCGAACTCTATCCAAGCTTTGTTTTGCGCGGAAGGCTACTGCTTTGCAGCATGCGAGCTCCCTTGAAAGCTTGATCACCTTGGTGGCGATTATTTGTGAAAATAATAAAAAAAGTCTAGCAGATCACATTCACTGTGGGAATCGATAATGCGATGCAGCCACGAAGGAGCAAATCATGTTTTGCATGAAGGTATGTCACGATTTTCATGTTACCACCTGTTATTTATGTTGGTCATACAGAATTGTGTCGTCATAACTGTTCTGGTATAGGTCTATTTATTTAAACTGCCGCCAGTGCCCCTGCACCATGTATGTATATGAAGCTGTGGATGCCTTGCTTGTCATGATTTGCAGATTAGAACCCGTCATTATGCTCGCCATACACTCTTGTGACGCCATATCAATTTTCGTATGTATCAAATTAACAGAACGGCCGCAACACGACGAAGGTCGTGGCTCGCTAACCACTTGTTTGTGACAAGTATGTGATGATCTTCATGATATTACCTTTATTTATGTTCATCATGCATACATCCCATTGACAATACAGACAGGAGAGCACAAAGGCGTAGGCGGCTCGATGGATAGATAGATAGATAGATAGATAGATAGATAGATAGATAGATAGATAGATAGATAGATAGATAGATAGATAGATAGATGCGCTCAAAGTCGCACAAGTTTGCTAAGAAATGTTTCGCGTTTTGAAATCGCGAAATCGCGAGTTTGTTTTATGGCGCTATTTTTTCGCTGAACATCACAACGCCTGGATCAGTCGCTATACTTATTTGATTAGTAGCAGCCTTGCAAGCCATTGAAAATACTATGAATCGCTTCCACTTCTCACTTCACAGTCGTCCTCAAAAGATGGTGAATTTCTCACTGACACGGTCTGCCGACTACTCGGCCTAATACTGGCGAGAGGGCTCTGTGGACCACTTCTCCGCATCGGTGTCGTGTCGGCTATGCGACTGAAGTTGATCTGAATATCGTGAGCAGAGTTAGTCCATTTGCTTGAGCACAAGGGATCTGTACGGAAACACTGACCCTACTATCCCATTGTTGCGAATGCAGTGCCAATAGGAGTTCGCTTCAATGTCGATTTTAACGCGACAGCGTTAAAGAGCTCGTTTCGCAGAAATTCCGGCATCTGCGTCGGTGTCGGCGTCGTTGGTTGTGAGCGAAAAATCATCATCTTGTCCGTGACCGAAAAATCGAGAAAGATGCAAATAAATAAATAAAAGCCGGCAGATCCCACACACTGTGGGAATCGATGTAATGCGAAGCAGCCAAATCATGCTTTACAAAATTTTGCATGACATGTTTTACATGTTAGGACCTGTCATTTATGTTCGTCATACAGTCACGTCACGCAATACCAAATTTGGTGTATATCAAGCTAACGAAACGGCCGCGAGCGCGCCATGAGCGTGGCATGCAAGTCATGTCGCACATGACAAGTCATGATTTCCATAGTACCACTGGTCATTTATGTTCGTCATACAGTCACGTCACTCAATACCAAATTTGGTGTATATCAAGCTAACAAAACGGCCGCGAGCGCGCCATGAGCGTGGCATGCAAGTCATGTCGCACATGACAAGTCATGATTTCCATAGTACCACTGGTCATTTATGTTCGTCATACAGTCACGTCACTCAATACCAAATTTGGTGTATATCAAGCTAACAAAACGGCCGCGAGCGCGCCATGAGCGTGGCATGCAACTCATGTCGCACATGACAAGTCATGATTTCCATATTACCACTGGTCATTTATGTTCGTCATACAGTCACGTCACTCTATCCCAAATTTGGTGTATACCAAGCTAACGAAACGGCCGGGAGCGCGCCATGAGCGTGGCAGGTAAATCATGCTTTTTATGACAAGCTAGTCATGATTTTCATGATATGAGCAGCTATTTATGTTCGCAATACGGTCATGTTATGGCACAACAAATTTAGTATAAATCCCATTAACGATACGGCCAGGAGAGCACAAAGTCGTAGGCGGCTAGATAGATAGCTAGATAGATAGATAGATATATAGATAGATACGCTCAAAGTCGCCGAAGTTCGCTAAGAAATGCTTCGCATTCAATAAAAATTTTCAGGTCCGAGTGAGGATCGAACCCGGGTCGTCTGCGTGGCAAGCAGGTGTTCTACCACACAGCCATGCCTCTGCTTGGAAATACTGTGAAAAGAACTTCCTCTGCTTGGAAATGCAGTGAAAATAACTTGCATGCTTCGCAAACGCAAGCGTCCTTTATATAGGCGTCGCAATATAACATGTAATATCCCAGGAATATTGCGTGGTACAAGCGTACA
>JALIZH010026551.1:0-36609 GCA_030522465.1 Rhipicephalus appendiculatus
GTAAGCTAATATGTAGAGCTTGTGCTTGGAAGCATGTTAGCCCTGGATAGTGCTACGTAGACCAACTACAATGGATGACGCTTAAGTATACAACTGACGTTAACCCGACATGACTCTTTCGTCATAGGAGTACGTATGTAATGTTTATAAAATTAGATAGCCAGCACTGCAACCACAATATACGTTTCACGAACATTACGCCTGCATAGGGTGTTCTTCCCAAGCAGTTTCGACACGTGACGTGGCTCTGTGGTAGAATGCTTGATTGCCACGCAGAATGCTTGGGTTCGATTCCCGGTGGGACTCTGATTTCTATTCTTTGTATTCCTCGCGTCAACGCCGCCGATGTTCGTTTTTCTTAACGCTGTCCCCTTTAAATTACCAGTGTCAACGCCACCGATGTCAGTTTCGCTTAACGCTCTCGCATTTAAATTACCAATGCCTGTTCTCGCCGTTCCTGGGTGGATATAAATGATCAAAGTCCTGTGGCGCATATCTGCATTCCGCGGCGTCGTAGTATACGGGTATGAGCCACACGTGTCTGGAGAAATGAGTTTGACGACGTACGCGACGGGATTTCCCCATTATTCATGTGATGACCAGCCAGACATATTCGTCAATACCTCTGAGCCTTCCGTACAAATTTTGGTCTACCCCCAAGTTAGGGAGGCCATCACGAAAGCACCCAGACGTAGGCGGCTAGATAGATAGATGCGTAGATAGAAACGCAAAAGTGCTTCCAGTACGCAAAGAAATGCTTCGCATTTAAAAGTACTTCTGTATTTTCGTGTGTAGAATGACTACTTCAAGAAGACAATTTTTTACGTGGCCACGAACCCTGCCAGACAAGTCGCGCAATGCTATGCAGCATAGCTAATTCTCCTCTAAGCGCAAAGAAAACCCACGTTGTTGCGCTTGTATAGTGTTTTTATAAGTGCGAATCTTGCTGCTTAGCTTTGCGAACTACATCAACAATTTCGCAAAAACAGTCAATCTGGTAGGCGAAGTTATTAAAAAGTGATAAACGCAAATCACCTCGGATGCCATTCGTACTCTCGAGGAGGAGTGCGCTTCGTGCCTCACCAGCAAGAGAAACTTTCTAACAATCTTGACTTTATCATCGCTGAATTGCAATCCAATGTCATGACTCTCAACAAAAAAAAAGAAGTGCGCTGGTTTGTAAACAACACAATCGCTTTTCATGTACCAGCACCTTCCTGTAAACAGCTCTAATTTCGTTCACACCGCTGGGCAGTAAACAAACAGGTAAAAAGCGTTCACTTAAAAGTGGAGAAACAAGATAGAGAACAGTTTGTGGGTAAAAAACAGATGTCATCCTCGCCACGAAATCGAGACTGTGCGGTCACGTACGACCGCATGTACGAGTGGTAGTCGGTGCGACAGCATAACCATGAGAGAGAGACAAATAACTTTATTGTTAAGACGTTTATTGGCGGGCACTCGGCGACGATGCACGACAGCGACAGTCAAGGCGGCGACCGACTCTCCGCACGAGCTGCTCTTTCTCTTCGGAGAGGGCGACCCACTAGAAGGCGCTGGAGAGGACGACCCACTATAGTCGGTGACAAGCTAAGAAAATTGAAGGACACTTTGTAGACTCTAAAGTGTGTTCGGCGAAAGCGTGTGGCCGTTCCACTGACTATGCCATCTCTCTTTTTCTTTTACAATCTCAGTGGGATAACACACAAAGCGAATGTGTGCGTGTTTTCTTTTTTCAATTTTTTTCCCGCGAGTCGCAGCGAGACGCGAGAATAATCTTCCTCCGTTCGCATGCGTTAGTATTTTCTCGCGCTTTGTGCATCGTGCAAACGCCATAGCGTTCCAGCGCTTAAATTGACGGGCCCTTTGTAAATTCGAAGGTGTATTCCGTGAACGCCTGTGTCCATTGAGACGGCGTCGGTCAGAATGATTGCAAACGCTGGGCACAGCGAAGCTACGCAAGCAAAGAGCGAGCGCTGTAGAGTCCGACGCGACCGGCGTCCGTTTGCGCATCCCGGCGGCCACCTGGCTCCGTGCCAGAGCTCGGATGGACGGGACGGACGGACGGACAGACGGTCGGACGTACGGACACCGGACGGACGGACGGACGGACGGACGGACGGACACCGGATGGACGGACGGACAGACACCGGACGGACGGACAGACACCGGACGGACGGACACCGGACGGATGGACGAACGGACAGACGGACGGACACCGGACGGACGGATGGACAGACGGATGGACGGACGGACGGACACCGGACGGACGGACACCGGACGGACAGACGGACGGACAGACGGACGGACGGACGGACACCGGACGGACAGACGGACGGACACCGGACGGACGGACACCGGACGGACGGACGGACAGACGGACGGACGGACGGATGGACACCGGACGGACGGGCGGACGGACGGACACCGGACGGATGGACACCGGACGCCGGACGGACACCGGACGGACGTGAGCATGAGGCATTAAAGGCTTTCGCGCCAAAAAGTATACTCTACCGCTGTTCATTTGTATCATGCGCGTCCCACTACGGCCGCTCTTTACCATGACGTAACGGTTAAGACAAACCAGTGAAAAATGCAACATGGTGCCGTTGGCGACGAGAGGCGAGGTACCGCTGCACCGAGACCGAGAGCAGTTAATTCGATTTTCTGGTGTCTCTTTCTACCAAAAGAAGCTCTTTCCTAGTGTTATCCGCATGTACGTAGCATCATCGTCGCCGGTCGTCATTCGATGCAGTAGAAGCTTGTGACTGCCACGTTTGAAGTGCAGCGAAGCCAGCGAAGCGGCAGCCAGCAGCTCGGACGCTCCATCGCGTTCCGTCGTTTCGGCAGCGTCAAGTTGCATCACGGCGTGTGTTCCTTCCATCGCTCCGGATGCACCAAGCAGACCACCTGAGTGTCACCATATCGGCGATTGTCGCGTTCATTCGTGTGCACTGAGGTGAAGTCGGAATGTCCGCGTCTGTGCTCGATTGCCGTCTGCAAAAGCCATAGCATTAGCGTTGCCACATGTGCGTGCGTGTGTGTGTGTTACTTGGAGCTCGCAACGTGGGAATCTTGATCTACTGCGCAATACGCGGTGCTGTGCGTCGCTATGAATGGCGTATGTGCGGACCACGGTGTAAGAGAGCTTGCACAATGTATATTGGTGTTTGACAGTTACAGCACCGTTTAACGTGCATGCATCCACACTGACGCTTGGTGGCGCATCTGTATCCCGACGACTAACGTCGATGATCAATGAATAAACAAACCCTTGTGGTTATAGATGAACCGTTACCGAGGCGGAGAGACGTGACGACACATGATGGCGACAAGTAACGCAGCCAGTGACACGGATTTCTTTCCAAGCACTCAGAGCAGTCAGTCACTGTTATGCGCTGTCATGGCGCAACTGGGTCAGTCGCTGTATTGCACGGGCTTGATTTGCAGCACGAAAGTGCAGCCCTCAGGATCGTGGAATTTGGTAGCCGCCGCGAGCATCATGACATAACCGGGGCGGCAAGATTTCGTGATATGTCGTCGTGCGCTAAAGCAAGAAATCGCAAACGGCGATAGCTGCGGAATGCGAGCGCCAAAGAAGGACCTGCAGTACACCACCGCGCATTTTTTACCCGGCTTTGCCACTCTACACCAACGAATGCTGGTACCTCGGTTGCATGATACATTTTTTCTCGCGTGTCGCTGTCCCGCCCGCTCTCTGGATACTTACGGCATTCCAAGGGCGGAGCGAATGGTCCCGCTTTCACTGCTCTACACGCCTTTGTACAAATGGGGTATTTCTGTGCGTTGCACGGGCTCACCACGACCCAGTTACGTCGACTAAACCCTTACGCATCGAAAAAGAAAGCTTATAGTCCACATAATGTTTGTAATCGCACACTAAACAACATTACCCGACACTAGCCAACTGCTCGGCAACCTGTCTTGGCTTTATGCGAGTAAATACATGTACGGTTCATGTCTTGACATACGTATGTCATATCATACATTCAAATGTACGCCAGCTAAAAGTCGCTGCGATGACACCTTGTCATTCGAGCAACTCGCACCGTGTCATACATCACATGTATATGTGCCATTCATGTGATACATATGCTGACACGAAAAATTCTTTACCAGGTGATGTCGCTGAAGCCAACGTTTCGACAAGTGGTCTTTTCTTATAAAAAGGCAACAACTATCTTCCGTAGCACCACGTGTGTGTGCGCCTTGATCCCATCCTCCCCAACCACGGAAGGACAGTATGAGAGGATAGCAAGTGCGAAAAAAAGAAGGGGCAAGGGACATGTCCTGACAATTCACTTAAACCGGATGCTTGCATTACGTTCGTGAACATTTTCGCATAGACCTGGCCACCAAGATGGCTTCACGACATATGCATTCTGTCATTTGTGTCATCCCTGACATCATATCCAAATAAGAATCATGGCATGACCTGTAAGTCATGTTTTTCATACACGCGGGTCGTGTGGTCGCGATCTAATGCACAGCAACATTATGATACCAGCACCATGATATCATCATCGCACCCTACCATTTATGTCGAGAAGCACATGAAATGCAATTCAAGATATTCTTGCCACGACATGTCATGAATGTCCCTCACACGCTTACGGTATAAAGTTAATGAAATGGCCACAACAGCCTGTGCTAGATTATTACGCGCATGAGATACGTGTCATGATATTTTTGTGATGACGTGCCCTTTATGATCATCATACACTTGTGTCGTGCTGTTCAAGCTTTGGTATATAACGCGAGAGCGTGCACAAAGACGCGGTCGACTTTATCGTAATTTACATGACTGAGATATAAGTATGGTGTGTGGTGTCTGTTATACTTGAAAAAACAGGTTAATGAGAAGCACCAAGTGAATTGATTCTGCCTCAGGGTGTGAATAAAATATCTATGTCGAGCGTCAAATTGAATAAACAACATTTTCCTTAAAATACACTGCTCTCAGTAACTGAGTTATTATCGTAAGCAGCGGGTATATCCGAAATCTGCACATACAATACAGCCACACTGATTGTTTTAATGCGATGCCGGTAGTTGTCTATTTGGATCAAGTGGGCAAAGTGTGTACATAGACGCTTTTGTGCAAATAAATGTTCGAATGAGCTAATTCCTATTAAGATCATGTTATAAGCGGCCAGTTTGGGGAAGAAAACTGATTGAAGTTGGTGGGTTCAGTCTTCATCAGCGGCAAGTTGATTCGTTAGTCCACATGAGGTGTACCCTTTAGACCACAATATATAAACCTCTTTTCAAAAATGCAACTAATGACCGCCGCCATACTATCCTTGGCTTCATTAGATAATATCTAACAATGAAACAGGCCTATCTATCCATGCCACTTCATTCGTTTATTAAGACTGCAATATCTCGAAATATGATGTATTAATGAAAGATTTTACTAAAGAAATCACAAGAAATTATTTATATGATTTTTATTAGCAACAGGCTTCGCCTTCCCATCCCGACGTGGCAGCGGCCCCCGATCCTCCCGAAATGAGAACGGGGGGGATGACTTCTACAGGACACCAAAGAAGTTCACTCCGTACCTACTACACTCAACTGGCGTTATTTCTCATCATTGCTTTTTTGTTATTGTTACTGGTGTTGTTCGTGTTTGCTTTCTTTTCTTCTTTTTGTCGATTTGTACACACTAGGAGATGCTTCACATTGCCTGTCATGTTGTATCTCAACCTTTGAGCATCGTCTCCAACTAACCTATACTTCACGTCGTTTATCTTTCCGATGCCTACACCATAGTAATCAGGTACGTCTCCTCTTCTGTCTTTGATTTTGTATGCAAACCACCCCTCAAAGGAAACTTGAGCGTAAAACCGACACGTCTGTAAAGATGAAACAAAAAGCGAATTGATCCTCAATTGATAACCCTTTGTGCGCGTGATGGCAAAGAATTGTAATCGAGAAACTAAATTTGAACTGTGTATAAAATAGGGTTTGCTAAGTCTTTTATTATTTTAATTATATACTGAGCTAGAGCTGCAATTTACGGGAGGTGCCAGAGGCGCTCACGCCCCCCCCCCCCCCCCCCTTACGAACTTGTCCTCGAGGGTGTTGATATTTTTCCCGCTTAACATGTTTCTAGCATCAATATCTCTAGGCTACTTTATTAGGTAGGATGAATATATTCCGTAAACACACTGCCACAAATGTACTACAACATATGCCATCTCTTTTAGTGTACCTCACTCCTGTACTGTTGCTCCTGCTTCACTGCCCCCCGCTCACAACGTGCGTAGCTACCCACATGTATTCTTGTGATGAGTGAGTGCGCGAAGAGTGCGATCGCGGTGTACTTAGTGCTGTGTGGTGGTTTTTGGTGGTGCAAGGGCTCCAAACGCGGTGGTGTGATGCTATAAAAGCACCGTGCAGCGGACACGTGCGGCACATCGAAGAGACGTCGGCGGAGCATGGCACGTGTGGCAACGACCAATGGGAAGATGGCACGGCAGACGGCAGAGGGGAAGAGAAAAACTACGTGATAGAAGGCAGGCAGTCTGACTCGTACAGCTCGGAAGAGACGCTGGTGTCAGGGTCTGTGCCGTCGGGTTTCGGACTCGAGCACAAAGGACCCGACAGCGTCTGCCTCCAGAAGTCCTGGGAAACGGGCGATACTGCAGACGGGGCATTCCCATCGTCCGAGCAGCTGGTCCGGGCAGTTGAACTAGCGTGGAGCGCAGACTTCGCCGTTTCGGTTGCCGAGCGGACTGCCGATTGCCAGCCACGGCACGAGCCCGGGTGCCTGCCGCCAGAATCCACGCTGAGTACGTGGACAGGGAGTACGCCGGCCTGCTGCGCGTAAGGGTGCCTCCTCCTACTACCTCTCCGCCGACTCGACTCGTCGTCCGCCCCACGAGCGCGTTCGCCGCCAACGACACCCCCGGCCCCAACGAGTCCGCCGCTCTAGTCCATTCAAGCGTCGTGACGACTGGTGACTCTCCTTTTTTCGAACTGTCCGCGGAACCATGTTCAGTTTGTACAGCACTGGTCACCGTAGTTGTAACGCGTTCGTATCTCGACTTTGTTTGATCCGCTTCCGGGGTCTTTCTTTCTTTTCCCTTTTGTCATAAAAGTATGTTTCTGTTTTTGTGTGTGTGAATGAAAGAAAAATGGCTTATCCTTTACTGTCTTGAGGCTCTGCTTCAATGAAAACAATCACGACACGAAAATCTACATAACAATTCTGTTTTAATGGCACTGGCCGCGTGCATTAGGATACAGTAATTTCGTAATGCGCTTTTGCCGGTTTATTGCACTTGCGACATTTAATTGTCACTCTTATTAGGTGCGAAGCACCTTAGGTACTTGGCTTGTCGGCGTCTCCTGTCGTCACGGTGTGTCATGCGGTCGCGGTCCATGATAAAAAAAACTGGGAAAGGGCCAATCATGTAGGGAAGGGTGTTTCAGCTCCACTAACGTGAAATATGAGGAGGTGCGATTGCATGTAGGGTTTTCAGAGAGATTTCTTTGATAAGGAACTAGTGGTGCCAAGCCTGAAATCTGGCATGTAGCAAAGAGTGTTTCCGATCCTCTAAATGTTAGAAATGTGTATTCTAAAACGTACATTTTTATTTAAAAAACGAACATCTGTAAGCCTGTTTTTCCGGATCTTATGGTTTGGTGCAAGCGCTTGGTCAATCTTTCACGTGTAAAATTGTGTAGTGTTGTGGCCAGGCCTGTAGCTAGAAATTTTTTTTCGGGGGGGACCCACCTGTTGAAAACCTTGATAACCACCTATTTTCATTATTTATTCTTGGTAAAACACCACCCTCCATCGAAATTTCAGGGGGGGGGGGGGGGGGCTAGCCCCCCCCCCCCCGGCTACGGGCCTGGTTGTGGCACTTTCAGGTTCTGCAAACCGTTACGGCAACCTCAGATCGTAATTTCGCGAACTCATGAATGTTCTTCTACGCATGAAACAAGATCTCGCCTGATGACGGACAGGTGACGCCCAGAAGTCTAACCCTTTTCACTACGGCCGCATGGGTACCAGAAATGTTTGGTACTTCAACTATATAGCTGCCTGCTTGTTCTCAAGTCTGACTTGAGTATTAGGTCTCTTTGTATTGAAACGATTTTATTTTTTGCTACTGCTTGACTTTCCTGCAACATTGATCAACGGGACGATGTGCCTTTGTGAATGAATAAATAACAGATGAAATAGCAGCTAGACATGCGTCGATGTCTTGAGCTACTGCGGTTCACACAAACTTTCGCACTACAATCATTGCGCTGAATTTCTGACTCCTTCTTGTTTCTAGAATACCACTACATAATTGAGAAGAAATATTTTATTACAAATGCGATTGAGTAGGATATTTACTGCCTGACTAAGCCTCGCGTCCATTAAGCCGAGCTGCTTTTGGGTGCTAGCAAGTTTTGATTTTTTTTCTTCTCATGATGGTAAAACACATTTACGTGCTCCAATAGTGAGCAAATGTGTTAGGCTCAACATAATTTCTCTTACAGAGTTACATGGAGTTAAATGGGATAATTCGGTGTGTTGGTGTAGCGTGTTGCGAGGCAAAAGGCTTGCCGTGTGCATCTTGTGTTGTTTATCGTCGTCTTTGCGCCCTTCGTCACGGAGCATGCCAACAAGTCCAATTATCCACTCTAACGTCGTATATTTCTAGTACATCAGGCTCTCCATAATGTGTCGCTTCTAATCCATGTGTCGCCCTGTATGTTTGTGTCTGTCGGTCTGTCTGTCGTCCTCTTTGCACCAACGGCTATACAAAGGCGTTTATTCGCAGATCCCTCCGTATGGCGAATGACAGGGAAAACAGGACACTAACGGTGCCACAACGACGCCGAGTGTTGATTCCCTACATCGCGGGCGCCAGCGAAGTAATTGCCCATATGCTAAGGTTAGGCAGTGGTCGATGTTGCCCAGAAGCCATCCACCACCATCGGCAGTTTCATCCCTCAGACCAAAGACCACGCACCTGCGGAAAAAGCGCAGGGTGTCGTGTACCGGATTGCGTGTGCCGACTGCCCCGCGTTCTACATTGGGGAAAGCAAGAATTTCCATGAATGAATGCGGCAGCACAAGTGCAACCTCTGTCAATTGAACAGCGAACGAAGCGCAGTGGCAGAGGACTGCGAGCAGTTTGACCACCATATCAGCCCCGATGGTCCGGTGATCTTGGAAAAAGAAAGGAACCTCCGCCGGCGGCTCCTCCTTGAATCCTGGCACATCCAACAGACAGCGGGAATCATTAACCGTACCGCGGGGACACTGCCCTCCCTCTGCTGCCAGAGCTTGCCACGAGCCAGGGCAAACTTCGCACGCACTACAAGAAGGTGGATATAAGCGATGCACATCTTGTGCTTTCTCATCCCTGACGAAGCAGGTCAGGCTTCGAAACGTCGGATTCCTAAAAATAAATTTTCGTTGGAGTTCTCTCTTTTCTCCAGTTTTCTGTTATCCCAACCAGGCAGACATCTGCCGAATGTCTGCCTTTCATACTTTATGTGACATTTCAAAAGATCATAAATTCAGCCAGTTCTCCATGACGTGGTGCCCAAAACGAAGCTTCATGGGACTAGCAGGCGTTATTAACAGTTGACTGTAGGTGACACAATAATTTCTCTGTCTGCGATTAGTTTCTTTTTGTACTACTCTCATTTATCGAAAATCAGCAGTACATAAATTCAAGTGTATTACAACGCTCTTGAGAAATTATCCCCCTATAGTATTTGTATTATCATAATAATACAGTACGTCTCGCATCTTTTGTAAACTACGGTAGCAACGCATTCGCGCACTTAATTGAACCAAAGCTGCTCACGTCACAATCTAGTATTCTTCATGGGAACAAGATTCCATTGGTGTACTCTTTACAACATTGGTGTAATACAGTTAAGAAGCGTGCCAACTTGAGCTTGTTGGTACATATTCATAGTAAAAAAACAGCGCGAAACAACAAAGACGAGAAAGACCATACAGGTCTAACCAGTTAGAGTGAAAGGTATGAAGAAAACACGAGACCTCCACGGAAATCGCAGCGCAGCCACAGCGAGAGCTGGAAGAGAGGAATTTCTAGAAACCGTTGTAAACTCCCCTTGGGGCTACTAATACAAGTACACTTGCAAGGTACCCACTACTCCATAAATCATAATAATTTTTGGCAAGTTGTAAAGCACCCACTACGCTATTATCCGAAATTGTGTGGAAAAGTGAGGTATGACCTACATATCTGCTTGTGATTATGTGCACTTTGCTAATGCGGGCGCTGAATACGCTGAAGAATAATGGCTGAGTCCTCTGTAATGAGTTGGAAGATTTAAACAACCTACTAGTAATGTAATTCGCATTGTGGGACGCGCGGTCGTTATATTACTCTCCTACCACGCTATACTGCATACGTGAACGTGAGAGAGAGAGGAGAAAGAATTTGATTGAGATCCCAAGGAAATAGGTCATGGGGGCCTTATAGGCTTCCTTGGCAACTAATACATGTACACTTGCCAGGTACCCACTACGCTATAAATCATCGTAATTTTTGTGAAGTAAGAAAGAATTCAATGTGCCATTATTTGTCATTCTGCGGAGATGTGTGGTACCTGCAACACACCTGTAAGGAATTATGTGCACATTCTTGATGCTGTGGCTGATGACGATGAATAATTATGGCTGAACCTTTTGTAATGGCTTGTAAGCATTAAAAGACCCACTCGTTACGCAATTCGCATTGTGTGACGTCTGGTCTCACCATTCGCATTCTGGGACGCCTGGTTATTTTACTCTTCTACCACGCTATGTTACATATGATAACATTGTTCCTTCTCAGATTGAAGCGTGCATAGAATCTTTTTGCGCAGGAGTTTCAAGCATCGGAATGCCTCTGGGGTAGATACAGGGCTGCCACGGAGAGGGCCTAGGTTCGAACCCCGTTCCCTCCTGGATATTTTGCCTTTTTTATTTTTATTTCGCGCGATAGCGCGTATAATAATCCGGCGGTGGCGGCGGACAACTATGGCGCCAAAATCAGCCGTTGCTGTGATCTCATAACAGCTTTCGCTGTAAAACAGCGCTGCTCTATTTGTTTGCCTAACGCCTCGTGCGGCAACATTTAACTTAGTGCGAACGCATTCATTTTCACCGTAGTGAAATATCCAGCTCAATGCTTCTGATGGATAAGTAACTATCAACTAGGAAGCGGTATGAAATAGCTGCGTTATAAATCGTACCGTGTGTTTTGTTGTCGCCACTCTCATAGCATTCAAGCCAAGCAGCTGTGGTTTCACAACTGTTCTCGCGTTGTTCAAGTCGAGCTCAAATGTTTCATTCTCTCCGTCCAGCATTTTAACGGTGACGTTGACTGAGAGTTTAAACGGGCTCCATATGCCATGTTCAAAAGTCCATATGAATCTCTCCTTACAAACTTTGTTTTCGGTATTTAGAGGAACTTCGCAGTCATCTTCTTGCTGAAATCCATCTACTGTGCCCTTAATTGGGCGCCTGAAAGTGAAAGAGAGGGAAACAGTGTTAGCAATATAAGAATCTGTTTGAGCCAAGTTCACATAGGAACGTTAGAATAGTGCCCCTATTAGGGGCGAAGCTAACTAGGACCAAGCCTTGTCTTCCGTTGTGGTCACGGTATAGAACCATTGCTATAGTAGCAACATACGTGAGACACACAAGAAGTTTTACACTGCACTACAATGTAGACATAGGTAATTATAAGGTAAGAGATCACTGTTCCCGGCGAAATTAACCTAACGAGAAGAGTAGTGATGAGTAGAGGCCGGATTTTTAGGCACTAAAAAATTGCGCTTTAGGCGCCAAAAATAGGCAGGCAAAACACAGTTTTTAGGCCCCCAAAATTTTAAATATAGGCACAATAAACTTTTACAAAAATTCTAATTTTCGAGAAGAGACGTGCGCAACCTGTGTCTACGACAGGAAAGCAAACAAAATGTTATAATTTATGATGGCATAAAGGCAACAATGGTTTAACATAGCCATGCCATTGTCCTTTTTCCCGCGTGGTTTGCGGAACACGAAGATTCTTGGCGGGCCAGTTGGTACATACTGAGCGAGAAACAGCGCTCCTAGACGGGAAGAAAAAGTTACACGAAGGACACAGACACAGCGCTGACGAACAACTGAATTGGGCACAGCGCTGTGTCTGTGTCCTTCGTGTAACTTTTCGTCCCGTCTAGGAGCTCTGTTTCTCGTTGCAGAACACGGTCTCTCTTTATATTGTCCAGCATAGAGTTCCGGGTCCACCGTCGAATAAACACGCTCCTGGGTCTCTTTCTTTTCGACATGGCTGAGAAAAGCAGCACATGAGCAAATAGCCAGACCGCTAAAAGGCCAGAAGGGTCTTTCAGCCTCGTAATAACCGGGTTTAATCACGCAGGGTCAATTTCTCCTGTCTGTGAACACCTTAAAGGGCCCCTTACCAGGTTTGAGCATTTCGAGATGGCAAGTGTAATGCATGCAGTGGGCGGTCACGATCACGTCTGCCAAGATTTGAAATGCTACGTGCCCCTGAAAGAGGTGAACTATCACACTGAATGTCGCTTGCTCTTCGTCTCACGGGCGCGCGCCCCAACATGGAGGAGGTGACGTACAACCAGAGTACAACAGGAAATGGTCCTACGTATGTCACAGTAGTAAGTGACACTGCGAGAATTATTCGAGGTGACAGGTATAGTTTGTGCAATCTGTTGCTTGAATAGAAGAATGAAATTTGATAGAAATATTAAAACAGGCAAACGGAATCTGTGCGCGTTTTTATTATTATTATTTTTGCTTCGAATCGAGCGAGATGCGAGACTAAGCTGCCTCCATTTCGTTTGCGTTCATGTTCTCGCCGTCCCCGCGTCGTGCCGGCGCCAGCCCCTGACAACGCTTGGCGTGTTTTTGGTGCACCGTCCCTTAGAGAAGTTCCAGCGGTGCGACGCTGTGTATCGTGGTAAGGATACATGATCCTTGCCAACCTCTCCAAACGTGCGCGCCTAGAGGAATCCATCCCACAGAAACAGGCAGTGCACTACAGAGAATGCCTAAACGACACAACACCACTTGCGTACACGACCTGGCTTGGGCATGTCATGCGCATGCAACCTTGCGTGCGCGTGACGCTTTGATGCGTGTGTTTCGTGTGATCTCAGGCCAGAGCGCACAAGCTCAGGCCGACCTCTCGGCCTTCTAATAAATTTCTCTCTCTCTCTCTCCGGCTCCGAGTTCCTCCGACACCGAAGAGGGCAGGGGAAGGAATTTGGCTTGCGAAGTCTAACCGGGGCGAGCGGCAAAGGTTTCAAGCACACCTCCTCGCAACATGCTTTCGCGGCTCGTAATGAACCAATTCAAAAGTTCTTGGGGTACAAAGCGCTTCATTGGGCACACAACAACTACCAGCATAACTAAAACCAAACAAAAGCCACATGCACATCTGATTTTTGTTTTATCTACACGCTACAGTCCCCTCACGGCACTCCACGGTTTCGCATTCGTTCCCCATCTTCCTGCGGCTGCACAGAAGCAGCTCCTGTTCCCTTAACCCCCCCCCCCCACCACCATCACCACCCTCACACCCAGGTCTTCAAAGAGGTGCTTCAATTCATTGGGAACACTGGACTGGAGAACCGGGTGTAAAATCAGCCCGCCACATCCTCGGCCATGGACGCCACTTTTTTCTTCTTCCCCTCTCCTCTTTCCAACTTTAGCTTCCTCAACCCATTCCGCTGTATACGCTGGTACGTGCTCCCATTCAGGGTTGCAGAAGTAGCGCCTTTTTTTTGCCTCTCCTCCTCCTCCCCGTCCTCCAACCACTCGCGCTATATCAGTGCGGGGGCATAACGTGGTTTGGCACGCCCCATTTCACTGCTACTAGCGGTTGCTTTCCGGAAGTTTGTTGAACAGGAAAACTAAGTTGTACACCACAGAGTTCCAAAGGTCAGTTTCGCCCGGTAACATGAATAACGGTCTCAAACTGTATTCAAAAGCAAAATTTGAGGCTAAATAGTGTTCATATTGGTAGCAGTTTGAAATATAGGCATTTATAGGCACTATAAAAACACTATGAAAGCCCCCCCTTAAGCCCAAATTCATGCTCTAATATCAAAGTGGCACAATAGGAACGCAAGGAACAAAATAGGCATTTGCCTAAAATCCGGTCTCTAGGGATGAGTTGATCTCTACTAAAATGTGCCTAGATGTGGTGGCTTCTCAAGGAAACCTGTACACAAAGCCATACGTCGAGCACTATATGTCCCAACAAATGAGCCATATTAAAATGGTATCTTGCTACCGGTAAGATGGCGGGTTCTTCGATTCACTTTCGAGGCATAACCTCCACTCCAACAATTTCCTATATCCTCCTTGAAGTGCCTAAGACGACCGGAAGGCGAAATACATTTACATTTCTATATAAACTTTATGTCACTCAATTTACATTATATGGTGCAACGCTCGGGTAACGTAGGGTTACTCAGCGATACGATACCCCGAGCTTCGCCCACTCGTCATGACTCACTTCGTGGAGATTCGCTGATTTTTTTAGCGTACTTAAGACACATACCTAAAAAGACGTCTAGATAATTTTGTTCTAGCACAAATATTCATTCATAATGCGAGCTTTTTCGTGTGACCCTGTAATCAGTACTAAATGATACGCAAAAAAGGACGTTCTGTAATACTAGAGAAACAAGCGAATTAACATATGAGCGATAGTTTTTCGCTTGCACGTTGACAGTTGCCGTGTACCAGTTCTCAAAAATTTTACCCGTGGAGTGTTGCATTGTATCCTTGTACCCTCCTGAGATGAATGCAAACAGAATTTCGGAGATAGACACATGCAATCAGAATTTATTGAAGTTACAAATTAAAAATAAACGCAGGGGAGAAAAACTGGCATATCCTTTCGTATTTAACTTACACAGCAATGTGTCAATCTGTGCAAAGTCACCTCTATATCATAGAAGAGGCGCTGATTTCGTTTGTCTGGTTCCAATGAAAACGCGGCTTGCAGGAAGAGATGCCTTGGTCTATTCATAGGGATTCAATTCTTCCCTATGGAATTGTGGCGATTGCATTTAGTGCGCCGACGAAGTTGTAAGACCCTGCATTACTGAAAGGTAATGGGATCGAAGCGATGGTGAGTTGCGATCAAAGATATTTCTGTGCTCTGAGTAGGGGATGATCGGAGCGGACGATGAGGGCTACGGTGAAACATACACCTCAGCCGCGATTCTCTGGCGTCACAAAGGGTGCCCGGTGAGGGTCGAGTTGTGCAACGGGGACAGATATACGGCACCCGAAATATCTTGGCTATATGAGAGGACATTGTTTTCAGCTGTTCGGTGCATATCTCGGCTGAACCGAAATGAGGAGCTAAACGGTGTGATACAGCCGTTGGCAATGGCGAGACAGTATGAAGAGGAAGGCCATGCGAGGGCGTCGACTAAGCTTCAAAGTTTATTTGCCTAGGCTTCGGTCACGAGAGTCTCGCGGACTCAAGGCAGAGCTTCATTGACTTCCTCCATCATCACCGACTGAAAATGAGCAGGCAAATGTAAGCATGGTTGCCCGGCCGTGCGTAGCAGCAAAAGGTAAGAGGCAACCTAATTCTTTGGCGCAGCCGTGGCAATTTTCGAAGATGTTTCATCAAACAGACGTAGGCGTCACGTCTGCATACGCTGTTGGCGGAGTTCGTCAGAATTTCGGCAAAGCCCACTGACTTGAGAAAAAGCTTCAGTGTAATGGACAGCACCTTATCAAAGCCATATGTGTAAGGCTCCAAAATGATGGCATGTACATTACCCACCTCCACCACAATCGATTTGACAGGCAGGCAGAAGCGTACGATGCCATCTTTGTAGCTAGTGAACATCTCACCAGTTTTTTTAGAACGCCTTCTTAGGTGTTGCTCTGCACGAGTATTGCTCACGGCAGGTTGGTTAAAAGTTTTCATGAAGGTTTTCCTGTATCCAGCCCACATGCCCACAGAAGCTTCGTTGTTTGTAAGCCACGAAATAACGATCCTAGATCAACGATAAATTCTGTTGTTGAGCTTTATGGCATCGTCGTGGTTGTACATGCGCTCTAAAATGATGATGGTTCATTGTCAATGTCGTACTCATCTGTACTGCTGAAGACGGCAGTCTCGCTGACGCCTAGCGCCAGCAGACACGATAGCCGGCGAAGGCATACAGGGTATCTGGCTGATGTTCACAGGCATGACTATGGGGCAGAGCCGGACTACACAATTCAAGGTTGGGCGAAAACCGTAGCATAAATATGATTGACCTAAATACTGGGCTAACTGTAGGACAAATCACTTCAGTCCGATCCGCAAAGAGGGGGAAGAATTAGGAAAAAAAGAAATTGCCATTCATCTGCACTTTGCAGATTTACAGGCGGGGGGGGGGGGATTCATAGGGATTTCCCAGAAAAAGAAAGCGGCTTATTGACGAAAAGTTTGCCATTGACTGTGCGTGGCCTCCGCGACTAGCTCCTGCCGTGCGTCGCTTGCTGCGGTGCGTTGCCGGAGATACTCGCAGAGGCCATGGTCTGGGGTACGAAACCGGACCCATTGCCTTACCGGGAAGGTCATCCGGCACTTGAGC
This sequence comes from Rhipicephalus appendiculatus, assembly GCA_030522465.1. Taxonomy (NCBI): domain Eukaryota; kingdom Metazoa; phylum Arthropoda; class Arachnida; order Ixodida; family Ixodidae; genus Rhipicephalus; species Rhipicephalus appendiculatus. The sequence goes on from JALIZH010026551.1 coordinate 16,639, forward strand.
TAACTAAAGGGTTAGCAGCAGGCAGCTCACGAGGGCGAATCCGTCGTCAACTGGAAGCCTCTTCAATGGATTTCTACTCACTCTCGGGTTGCAAGCACCTCACCTAGTTTTGAACTGTTTCCTTGATCTCCCACTGTTGTCCAAGCTACGATGTCGTTAACCAAGATACGATGTCGCTCTATGACATTGTCATACGACATAACGAATGTTCGGGATCTGCGACGTCTTGTCGACGTCATATGGTGAAGGAATCAAGCGATTTTTTGCATCACCCGTATAGACGCCGACGCGGGACGCCGGTGAGTTTTCGGGTTTGATGAGGCATCTAAGGCTTTCGCCTTAATAATGCGCTGGTGCAATACCTCTGTAATCCACAAGGCTGCGTCTGCTTATACGATGTATGTCTGCCTTTTGAAGGCACATTACTTTCGATAAATACTCCCAATAGAAACTGTGATGTGCTGATGTCTTGTACTTTTGTGGAATTAGAATACTTACTCTGGGGGGAGTTAGGTGTCGATTTGTCCAATACACGTAAGATCCATCCAGACCCCAGCTCTTCCAGCCCTCTTTCACAGTTTCATTGATGTATGCCTCCACTACCGCGGTAAGGTTCACCATCTTGCATGCACCTAGGGAGAATGTTGTGATGACGTTCAAGCAATATTAAAACGTAAAATTTGTACGTTGTTAATATTACCAGCAACCCGTAAGCCGTTCACACATACGCGTTGACGTGTACTAAACATATATACATCGTGCGGGTATGCATATGCTGCCTAGTCAAAGGTTTCTCAAAATACATGTCTGTTTATAATGCCGATTGATGAGGCTGATCTCCCACCATTTTATGATAGCCTTCCAGATAAACTACCGTGACAGACAAAATTGACATTTTTATATAAAACTTTGAGCGCAAATAAACGACGCAGCACGAAGAAGGAACAAACACACCATGAGCGCAACAGGCGTGTGTTACCCTTCTTTGTACTACGTCGTTTATTTGCGCTTCATATTTTATATTATCACGTCGCCTCAGAGGTCCTGGTAAGGTTTATTGGGCGTAGAGCAGCAGCGGTCTTGGCAAACGCGTCGGTTAAGCTCGTTCTCCAGAGGGATAGCGCGTGCACTTCTTTCTTACTTGACCCGAGCCGCTGCCCATGCATTTCACTCACTACTGCAGGTGGTAATATGAAAAGACGATACCAACTAGCCCGCCTAGCTATCCTGTTAAAATTGCCACCTCTTACACACTTTCCAATACGTACACTTTCTCGTGTACTGCTCATACATGCGGGTAAATACGAGGCGCACTCAGATTGCATGCGCTTCAAGACTTCATATGATATGTGAAGCCTTTATTAGCGTACCAACGTAGCCTTGAGCGCTTCTATCTATCTGCCCATCAATTTAGCCCCCCTACTTCTGGGCGCTCTCGCAGTTGTCTCCTTTGCTTGGTCTTTACAAAATCGGTATTGTATTAGTGAGCTTCTTCGATTTACCAAGTCCCGTACCATTCACCGGCGGCACGCGGACGCCTCGGCTCATAGGTAGCTACGTCACATGCCGCCATTATCCCGTGATCCAAGAGTCCCGAGCAGCCTCGCGACGCCTGCGCGCTTGATGATGGCCGGCGTGTTTATGGCGTTCTGCTACGCCGTCTGCTCCGTCCATGGCTGCGACACCGGCTAGAACGCCGACCTAATTCAAACATCAACAACGGTTAGACAGTCAATAATACGCGTTTCTGTTCTGACAACACTTACTGTAAGTCAACTACTTGAGCGCGCGTGCATCGAAGACGTGCTTGGGCGTTCCACCGCTGTTTCTCCTGGCGAGCATCGCGCGTGTTTGCCAGACTTCGGTAATACGCCCATGCTCGAAGCGGCTCACAACGCCGACGACCAGAATTGAGTGCGCAAACAATACGAAATCCGGAAACGTGCGAGAAGCGGACAGAAAAAGCAAAGAGCGAGCAAGACCGCGCCGAAAATTTACAGGGTCTACCTTTAGATGGCCGCACGCTTGACGCACCGCCATGCGCATTGTACCGTCGTCTGCCAGCTGCCTGAAAAAAAATTGTTCGGACAGTCCCGGGCCGTCCGCAGGCCGCCAGGCACGCGAAAAACGAACATGCATCCGAGTGGTCCCGGACCAGTGGGTGGTGCTTCCGGTTGGTCCCTGAGAATAACGAATGCGGCGCCGGCGTCCGGGGCCATCCGGAGCCGTCCGGGACGTGTAAATTGAAGAAGCTCACTGAGTCATGGCGAATGATCGAGTGAAGGACGCAAGCTTGTGCCGAAGAAAAGAACCCCGTAATCGCTTTATTGCATCACATTTAAAGCCACACTGGGCGAGAAGGTTAGTGTGAAAAGGAAGGGAAGCAAGATAGTATAAGATGAAACACTGGCACGTTTGTGCTCAAAACGAAAGATAAGGGCGCGCACAAGCAGATATGATACATCCCTCTTCGTCAACAAATAGTTCACTTAAACTCTGTCGTTACCGCGAAAAAATGGTTATTTTTCATATGCCTCTGGAAGAAAGTTTTTGCCAGTTTATACAGTACTTCAGCACGCATTTCAGCACACCAAATTATGCAGAATGCAAGGCTTTTTCCAAAAAATATAAGTTGCAGAGCAACAAAAATATTTTGGAATAAATAAAAATGTGAAAATGTGTAATTTTTGGTTGCCATGTGGTAAACAGTGCAATAAAAATACTATATATGCAAATATATTCAAAACAAAGAAAATTTTGAATATACTGTAGGGAATCTCCGGGGGTCGTTTACAACTAAGCGCATCGGAAGACCAGGGAGACGAAGAGGTGTGGGAGCAACTCGGCACAGGCAAGCGATGAGAAGTCAACACGATGCTTTCGAGGAGCACTCATTGGGGGTTTATTTATCTAGCACAACTTGAATTGACACTGGGCACTGAATACACTGGGACACGAATACAAAACATAGGAAATGGTGGCATAACCCTCGGCTTTCATGACTGGTCTCCGGTGGTGAGATGCGTTTTGGGCCCCGCATCCGCTCACCCCCAAAAATGAGCCCAAGTCTCTGCTTAAAGGGAGTTGGGCTCATTTGGTGGTTCTCCCCGCGGTCCGCGTACCGCGGACCGCGGAGAAGAACCACTGTTTTCCACCAATTGGCAATCGGCTTTTAAAGACCAAACAGGCAAGCCGAAGGTAACCAATCCCAACACGAGTTTACGTGGTCGCGTGAATACTCCTTCGCAACAAAACTAGAGCAGTTTCCTGTAAACAGCACATTCCAAAAAACGGCCACGACGCGAAAGCATGCGCTCGAATTTCTGTCTCTGGTCGTCCCGGAGACCCCCCCCTGCGGTGACCCACTCATTTGGGGCACGGGGGCGCATAGGGAGCGACCAGAGGCAGCTTCCCCCTCGTCAACTCGGTTTCTTCTTCGAGGGTCCCTCTCCAAGAACGGTCCTAAAAGAACGTCTCTAACAGCATTTACAAAGAAAAAGTCGCTAGCAGTAGTTGAAAAAGAAAAAAAAGCCTTCTACGTGACATTGCCTTCGCAGCAATACATTTTGAAGATAAATGACCCATGAATAGTATGAAAAATATTAAATATTCTACACAATGTTTCTACACGGATAAAATATTTTACTTTGATTTTAAAGTTTTCTCTGCTGAGCATCAGCAAGGCAGCCCCCACTGCAATGTACATTATCGCGACGAGTCAACACCGTTCCATTGAGTTTGCGAACTCCGCGTCCTGCATGCAGCCTAAATCGCAGAAATCACTGTCGGGGTCACAGGATGATAATGCACTTGTTGTTTACGTGTACCACGAGCAGATGACGGCTCAGCCGCTAGTACGCTGCGAGTTTCTGTCTCCCCGTGACGTCACACTGCCATGACACGTCACTAAGAAGCCGCCTCCTCGATATCGAAACCCAAAATGTTTACTTAAGGTAGCGCTATTAAACGTATATGCGGTGCATTCCCAGGCACAACAATGCTCTTTTTAGGGTTCTCGGCACCAGTGCTTTTATTTAAAGCGACAATCATACAATATTTAAAATTGGTGTCAGAGCTCATTTAAAGGAAGATGGCTTTCGCTATCGAGTAGTTTTATGTTAATGCGTAAATAACCCTGTGAGTTTTTGGCTACGTATTCTTTAAGGTAGAGAGAGAAATGAACTTTATTTTTGACCAGGCTCTTTGTACTTCAGCCCTAAGGCGGGTGGCCTCCTCAGTCCAGGTAGCCATGGCTCGCTGCCGCCGCCCGAGCCCTGTTCACCAATCGTAGCTGGTTGTCGGGGTCTTGGGTCACCAGCAGAGCCTCCCACTGGTCTTCGAAGCTTTCCTCTGTATCCACTTCTTTCTCATCGTTTTCGCTTGGGTTTGATGATGGTGGTAATTTAGGATTGTTCTTGCACTCCAGCACCATGTGGCGCAGGGTGTTGCGCGTGTCCGGTGGGCAAAACTTGCAGTCCCACCCGTATGTCCCTTGATACATTGCGTGCATCAATGTTCCATGCGGGTAAGTTCCGGCCTGCAGTCTTCTCCAGGTTACCGCTTGCTCCCTACTCAGACTCTTGTGTGCCGGCGGGTACCGCTTCCACTGCTTCCTATAATGCGCCAAAATGTCTGAATACTTCTTCGGTATACGTTCACCCTCGTCGTGACAGCCGTCGGCGTCAAAGAAAAAAAGGAGTAGATATGCACAACGTGGCGCAACAACACCACCTCACCCTGCTCAACGATCCTCAGACACCCACGCGCATTGGCAACAGTGTATCAAGAAACACCAGTCCTGACCTCACCTTCGTACAAGGCCTCAAACATTATGAGTGGAGCTGCATGGACGAAAACTTGGGCAGCGACCATTTCATAATAGAAACGATCATCCCACACAACAAATCGGCGACAAAGATCGGAAAAGCCAAGATAACAGACTGGCAAGCCTTTCGCAAACACGAGACCGTTGTTGATGCTACGATAGACGACATAGAAATGTGGACCCGACGAGTCGTGGAAAGAGCGGAGAAGCACACAAGGGTAATCAAATTGTCACGAGACACCCCGGTTGTCGACCCCCACTTACTGCACCTGTGGGAGGCGCGGAGGCGCCTCGCGAAGCGCTGGCAACGTCAAAAGTGCAAACGCAAACTGAAGATTCGAATCTCCAAGCTGGTCAAGGAGGCACAAGAGTACTCGGAACGACTGAAAAGAAAGAACTGGCACGACACTTGTAACAAGCTTCAAGGGACCCTAAGCACCAAGCGCACCTGGGCGATACTCAAAACTCTCCTCGCCAAGAAAGAGACCAAGAGAGCAGCAAAAAAGAAAGTACACAGACTCATACACAACCACCCAGAAGAAGCGGAAGACATTGTCAATGAAGGGAAGGAGAAGTTCCTTGGTACTGAACGCAACATTGATGTACATTCACGCTTTGACGAGTATCGAGGTAGTCCAAACATAGAACTGGATCGACCCTTCACGATAGCAGAGATAGAGAGGGCTCTCAGCAAGCTGACCCGCAACACGGCACCGGGCAACGACAGAATAAACAACAAGACACTACGGAATCTAGATGGACCATCTGTAGACGCTCTCTTAAAATATATCAATGACTGCTGGGACAATGGTAAAGTACCACCGGAATGGAAACATGCTGAGGTAATCATGATTCCTAAACCAAACAAGCCCATCAAGGTTCAGAACTTGAGACCTATATCCTTGATCTCATGTGATGGAAAACTGTATGAGTACATGGTGCACAACCGCATGATCGAATATCTCGAGGACAACGGACATGTCCCTAAAACCATGTTCGGCTTTAGCGCTCACCTGTCCATGCAAGATATCTTACTGCAGATCAAGGAACAAGTCATAGACAAACTGACCACGCACACCCAGAGAGCCATCCTCGCATTAGACGTGAAAGGGGCTTTTGACAACGTGTCCCACGAAGCCATACTGCAACACCTTAACGTCTATAACTGTGGACAAAAGGTGTATAACTACATAAGATCTTCTCTGAAAGAAAGGACAGCCACTGTGGGAATAGGCGACTTGCGCTCTGAGAAGTTTGAAGTTCCGCCGAAGGGTACGCCACAAAGCTCTGTTATTTTCCCATGCTATTCAATCTGGCGATGAGCTCGTTACCAAAGGAACTCAAACAAATAGAAGGGATTGGCCATGCAATATATGCTGACGACCTCACCATCTGGACTAGGGGAGGATCCACAGGCCAACAGCAAGACGCTTTGCAAGAAGCGGTCGACAGAACAGAAAGATACCTGGAAGCATGTGGACTGACGTGTGCACCAGAAAACTGAGAGATGTTGGTGCTAAGAAAGCGCACTAGACGCCTACAACCGCAGCAGACACGAGACATGGAAGTGAAGGTGCGAGGCATCGTAATTCCTCAGGTTTCGATGCTTCGCATCCTTGGACTCCTGATTCAAAAGGACGGAGCCGGTGGAGCAGAGTTAGAAAAAGTTCAGAAAACCGTGCAACAAGTAAGTCACCTGATAAAAAGGGTGACAAGCAAAAGTCGCGGACTCAAAGAAGACTGCACGAAAATGATCCAAGCGCTGATTACAAGCATTATCACGTACGGCACCCCATACGTAGATATGAAGAGAAGCCAACGGATTAAAATGAACACACTCATCATAAAAGCACACAAGATTGCCATGGGCCTGTCACCCTCAACATCCACGGAAAAGTTGCTGAAAATGGGAGTGCACAACACATGGGAAGAGTTCGTGGAAGCGCGCCATGTCAACCAGCTGGAGAGACTGAAGCTGACGAATACGGGAAGCGCCCTACTCCAAGATCTGGGTTACCACGTCGAAGATTATATGCACGTTCCTCAGCGTATTCCGTACGAGATCGGAAACAACTTACACATAAGCAGTATACCAAGTAACATGCATCCCGAATACGATAAAGGAAGAAGACAGGCCAGGGTATAACTTCTTAAACAGACACTAGAACGCACCAAAAGCAATGAAGAAGACGTGAGATACAATCAGCGTGGTCGACGAAAACGGTAACGAATAGAGAGCAACATCCATATGGGCCAAGGAGGCGAGTACAGCGGAAGAGCTGGGCATAGCCCTGGCTATCGCTACATGCAAGAAGACGCGGGCTACTGTGATAACAGATTCGCAAGAAGCGTGCAGAAGGTACATGAATGAAGGATAGGAAAGGCTGCACTCCATGTCTTAAAAAGCACCAAGGTGGACGAAACAACCATCCTCTGGACACCGGGACACGAGTCTCTCGCGGGGAACCAGGCGGCGCACGCCGTGGCTCGAGATCATGTACGCCGAACCATCTCCGACACGCAGAGAACACGTACCGACGGCGGTCACGACGAGGGTGAACGTATACCGAAGTATTCAGACATTTTGGCGCATTATAGGAAGCAGATGAAGCGGTACCCGCCGGCACACAAGAGTCTTAGTAGGGGAGCAAGCGGTAACCTGGCGAAGACTCCAGGGTGGAACTTACCCGCATAGAACATTAATGCACGCAATGTATCCAGGGACATACGGTTGGGACTGGAACACCCTGCGCCACAGGATGCTGGAGAGCAAAAACAATCCGAACTCACCACCATCATTACACCCAAGCGAAAACGAAGAGAAAGAAGCGGATACTGAGGAAACATTCGAAGACCAGTGGGAGGCTCTGCTGGTGACCGAAGACCCTGACAACCAGCTACGATTGGTGAACAGGACTCGGGCGGCGGCAGCGAGCCATGGCTACCTGGACTAAGGAGGCAACCCACCTTAGGGCTGAAGTACAAAGAGCCTGGTCGAAAATAAAGTTCATGTCTCTCTCGGCTGATTTTCGCCGTCGCCGTCTGTCGACGCCGTCATGTCCCGGATATGTATATGTATATAAAAAAGGCATAAAGAAAAATAAATCAGTAGAAAGAAATTCCAAACCACCTGACCGGGGATTCGAACCAGCGACCCCACGCTCCGCAGCCTGCTGCGCTAGCCAACACAGCCACACGCCATGCTCGTGCCAGCGACATAACGGCGAGCTATTCATATGCACCATTTGCCGCTCGCGGTACGCAGATCACGGAACAGCTTGAGTGTGTTTTCTATCACGCAACGCTGTTACAGTTTCTTTCAAATTGAAAACTGCCCTTGAGATGCGCACGATAAAAGTGGCTCCCTTCTGTACCACTCACGGTGTAGAAGGAAAAAAAAAGAACACCGGGCACAATTGGCGTCAGACGCCACCGCGTGACAGGAGACGCAGAGGGGCCATTCCACGTGCCGCAGTTTAAAAGAAAAAGAAGTATCAAACAGCGTCGAAAAGTCATATAATCATATAATCAATCCTTGGCCAATCCCCCTGAGTGGGTATGAGCCATGTCAGAGGCAACAACAGCATCGGCTTCTGCATTGTGCCCACTCGCAGCGCGTTGCTCAAATACAAACACGTAACTGGGACAGTTGTTAGTTCCCGCTTGTCCTGTGTATACCTAGGCGTCCTTTTCGAGTGTCCTTCTTTGTGCTGCGGCGGCGCGTTGCTAGTATCGAGGTGCTTGTCGTTCTTCGTGTGACAAACTAATTTCATGCTGTCGCATTAATTGCTTCGGCCTAGTGGCGAAACTTTGGCTTTTCTTTCAAAGACATCACCAGTAACTACAAGGAGGAGCACCGGCGCTATCCGGACCCTTGTAAGGACTGAATCGCGCTGACGAGCGCCTCCTTTTAAAACTTTCTACAAACACTGTACTGTGCCCGGCGGTGCTGCGACATTTCAATCCATCCTTTGATGGCACGCGCCAGTTCTGTGGAGAGGTGGCTGACAGCTTCCACATAGTCTGGGCGTGCCTATTAAAACCATATATCCCCCCCTAACCCCTAACCCCATGAGAAAGGACTGGGTGGCGGCCCTGCTCAGCTGTCAGGACCTCATGGCTCAAAAGGCCCTGGTTCAACGGACGCGGGCGGCGTTGCTTACCAATGGCGCTCTGAAATAGGGGCTCCACCTAGTGCCCCAATCACCTCACCTCCCTGTAACCATTTAATGGTTAATAAATGTTTTGACCAACACCTCCACCACTACCACCAGTTGTCATAGTACCGAAGACCTAGCCATGTAATTTAAAGAAAAAGTGCGGCTACGTCGTATGTGCGCATTACGAGCGAGCATTTCGCTCGCATGCTACGCGGTTATAATGTCTAGATAGCTTACGTGCCTTCACAAAAATTACGCGATGACCTGATAAACATAAAGGACCAACTTTCAATGAAGAGGTTAGCTCGTATCGTACACTGTATTCCACTTGAAAAAAAGTTACACCATCTCCGACTAAAGGGAACCATGAGGGGATGCGAAGCAGCATTGGGGGTGCGCCGTCGAAGCCAACCGTCGGCGTCGAGCTACCGCTTCCGCTACAGAAAGACAACGTGAGTCTGCGGCGAGGGTAGCGAGGCTTTCGAGACAACTGCAGCGACCGGGAACCGACGGAGCGACCGCACGATTCAAGCTAGACTGCCTCGACCGAGCGCACGCACTTATATGAAATGGGGGGAGGGAAGGAGGAGTGAGTTTACAGGCTGCAGCGCGGGGGGGAGGACAGGAGAGACGGCGACTGAACGCCTGCGTAAAGGAGGAGAGTGCGCGGCTGCAGCGCGGGGGGCGGAGGAGAGAAGGCGACCGAACACCTGCGTAAAGGAGAATAGTGCGAGAAAGAGTAGGCGCATGCGCAGTGGAGCGCGGACGCCACCGGATCAATCTCGCTCATAAGATGCTTAGCATCTGAAAAGCGCCTGAATTTACATCCCCGAGACAGGCAACTTCAAACAACGGTCAGTCAAACGTACCAACGTTGTAAGCAAGAAAAAACACGCCATCTCCACGAAGTGAATGCTGATGAGTGGGGCGAAACTTCAACGCTTCTCGGTAAAACCGGGAAACATTCGCCCACACATCATGTAAAGACGTTATCTAACTAGCGCGCGGGCCGATTGTGCAGCGGAGCCCGGGGAGTGCGCGTGTGTGTGAGCGGAGTTGAGCCGCCGCTTCCCGCGTCCTCAACACCGGGGTAGCAGCTTGTTGTCGGCGTTGCCGTTTTGCCTTTCGCGGGCGAGAGCGCGTTCACGATCGTTTTCATCCATGGCAGAAAGAGAATGTGTGGTCTGGAACGCGCTTATTCTTCATCGTCATCAGCGTCATCGTCATCGCCATCTAGCGGAAGCAATGTACACGGCGCGAGGGACATAGCCCCGGCTAGAGGAGCTTCGACCCTAAAACGTCAGATCAAACGCCTTGGTAGAACATTCAAAAGACTTGGGCCGCCACATTGTTAATATGAACGCTAAGATATTGAAAAAAAACATGGCTGATCCCTCTGTCAAAGGAATCGGTATAACACGAAAGTGAAACGTGTATTCGCATAAGCAGTTGAGCGTTTATTGTGCATTGTTTCGCCACAAGGGAGAAGGAATGAATGCTGCAGCAACAAATTGTAATGGGACGTGAAGAACGGCAAGCAGCTCGAAACATGCAGCGCGCACCTCAAGCAGAAAGGACGCACGAAATGAGCATACACAAGACGAGCACGGACTAACTCTCACAGCTCGACATTTAAAGCGCGCTGCTCTAACACAAAGACGCACGAAACGAACGCACAAGCATACACAGGACGAGCGCGAACAACTGCCACAATTATTACTTCGTGTGTAAGCGGCTCGCTCCATTCGTAAACGCGGCCGCTGCGGCGAACGAAGCGACCTTTGTGCACTCTTTAACCACTGTAACTTCAAAGCAGACTTGCGGTGGAAACACAAGGCGTGCGAAGCGCCCGAATGCCCCGATCATAAGATAAGCGCGCGCGCACCAGCGCCCACGCCCCGTGGAGGCGCACGCTCATCCCAGCGAGAGGCGCGACGACCTTTTGAGCGCGCGCTCCGTGACACCTTCGCGCCATCTCGCTAGTGATGACGAAAACGCGCTGAAGTCGAGGAGCTCTGAGGACCGCCAACGGTATATGGTGTGTATAAATAGCTTGCCGTTAGCTAGCTGAGGGATGTACGCTCCCGTAGCCGAGTGGTTTCGCGCCGCGCGCTGCGGAGCGCGAGGTCGTAGGTTCGACGCCCGGCGACGGAACTTTTTCTTCTAATTTTTCTTTGATCTCATTATGTTAGTTTATATTTTGCAACGTCATATCCGTGGCGGAAATACGTCAGAGGAGCCGTGGTGGACCCCGGCATAAAACACTTTCGTGTTAAAATAAATAAAGTTTTACTTCAAGAGCTCCCCTTGGTATTCCTTCTCATCCAAACGAAGAATAGCAAAGTCAAACGAAATGACATTTCCAACATATACACGCGCTGCGCACGTCATATACTAAAGGGCCCCTAAAGCACACCGAGTTCGAAGACGAGAATGTAATTTCTATCTCGCCTTCGCTACCCTTTCTACAAGCGCTATCTCCTCCTCGTCACTTATTTCACCAATATACTCGTGGAATGTCCGCACTAAGCGTTGAGCCAGTCAGGATTTCGCGCTTTTCGACTACACGCTGCTATCTCCACTTGCGCAGTCGCAAACGCAGAAAACGAAGTGATATCAGCTTATCGTTCATATAGTTTTGCGAGACAAGGAAGATCGGGTATGCGACTGCATGGCAAAGTAGGATAGACGGCAATTCACAACAGATATATCTCGTATTTCGACCAGTCGAGAACATTTTTCATCTTGACGTCATTGAACAAACAGCTGGCGTCACGAATTGTGCCTCAAAGAGAGGAAACGCCTGGAGAGAATAACGCGCTCGTTCTTCGCATTTTCAGAGGTGGTTTAGGGGCCCTCTAAACCATCTATTAACATTGTATTTCACTTTCTTGATTCTACTGTAATCATGGCTTGCGTCAGAGATTCCCAAACGCAAAAAAAAAAACAATTTATCTATTCTTTTGCGGCCCATATCTTCTTTTTTTTTCTTTTATTTCAGACATTACGAAAATCTCTTTCGGTTTGGTTCAGGCGTCTCAAGAACAACGCCCTAGAAAAATAAATCCGGCAAACAAAGCCAATTTCACGGAATTAGCAGTAAATACAGTGCATATCGTCAAAACATATACGTGTGGCATCGTTATTTGTTATTCCGCCGTCTGGCATTCCAATAAGTCTCTTCAAGTGCTTGCATCCAGAAATATATTGTTTCATGAAGAATGATTCATCTAATGAATCACCATTTGAGGAACTTTCAAACGCATAGCTATATGTCATTCGTTCTAGAGGTTTCTCACGGCCAGGGTAAGCCAATAACCTTGCACTTTCAAAATATCGCTATTGACGTGCGCGTGCATACAGTGTGAACTCAAGATGCTAGCTCGCTAGCGATGGCCATTGACAGCAGGTAAAGTTCGTTGAAACGGCACCACTTGCACTTCTTTTTAAGGTCAGTCCCCGGTGCTTTCCGTTGCCCTCTTTCAGGGCGCTGCAAGTGTTATTCCTAATGACAGACTACACCGCCAATGAGGCTCGCTTTAGGCTGGCTTACACCACTTGTAATATGTTTCACGTTTATTAAGGCGAAAGCCTTAGTTGTCTCATCAAACGACAAGTTTGACCAGCGCCGTCGACGTCCCGCGGCTTCGGAGACAAGTGGTGTAAAAAATCACGATGATGATGATGAGGAGGAGGAGGATGATACCAACTTTATTTTCCGCCAGATAAGGAGGCTCTCTACTCCCCGTCCGCGGCACACAAGCCTAGGTGACGAGGGCCGGTATCTCCGCTATTAAAAACAGGTAGAGTTCTTGACTATTCGCGGCTTCTTCCGCCAGGCGGATGGCTTGTTGCTCTGAAGCAGGCCCCTCGCTCCGCAGCAGGACATCCCAGGCATCTACTATTTATGTTCAATTTAGCCCCTGGGGAGCTATCGCATTCATCACGTGATAACGTCCCCATTTGACGTCACGGTGATGGCGCAGATCGCGAAAATTTATGACGTCGTTATGTTGCCATTTGACGTCGCTTCACATGATGACATCATCACATGACGCCGTAGCTTGGTCAAAGGTAGCGCCTCCGGCCTTGAAGGCAGTGCAAAACCACATTAGGTGCAGAAATCTTTTGATGGGTGGCAGGGCAGGATCAATGCGTCAACTGAGAACGAAAACACGATGGCCTTCACTTTCGAGTCGTCTTAACTGAATGTATAAGAGACCCTGTGTATTCTTGGACACGTATCCACTAAGGCAGAAAGGGAAAAAAAGCCATCTAATGCTGAGTAACCTTGACGTGCTACTTCAAGACATCTGTCATTCATTGTTTAAATCCATAGACAAATGAATAAAGGAGATTGTGATAACTTAGCTCGCTGGCCTGCTTAGTTTCTCTTTATTTTTCTCTTTCTTTCTTCCTCTCTTCTTTTTTTTTTCTCTTGTCCGTATATTTTCTGCCTTTTTTGTCTCTGTTAATTTCTATTTTATTTCTCTCCCTATCTATCTATTTAAGTTTTATAATGGTGCGCGAATATTCGAATTCCGAATACGAATCGAATAATTCGATTCGACTTTCGGATAGCTAGTACTCGATGCTTCGAATAGTTGGAGATGACGAATATCTAAAGCGCGACAAAGGGCAATGGTGCAACTTAGTTTTGGTGTGGTGGCTAAAGCTAACGCTAATGTCGTTAAAGTGGTCATTTCGTTAAAATTTCACCAATATCCTGGTTTAAAAGTAACTGTATGTTCATTTTAAGAGATTGCGTCCTTTCTGCTCGTTGTGGTTTGAGCAAAAAAAACATAGTCTGACAGACTGTCGAACTGCTAGTGTCAAAATAACCAGCACACCAAGTCCTATTAGTTACTCAGTACTAGTAGGCATAGGCGTGCGCACAGGGGGGCAGAGGGGGGCGGCCACCCCCCCTATTCACCTAGGAGGGGGGGCGCAAATTCAGTCCCATACATTGACATAACAGGGAGGGGAGGCGCTGAGACTCGGGGGGGGGGGGCGCAGTCAGCCCCATGCATTGACATAATAGGCAGGGGGGCGCTGCGCCGAACCTTCGCCCCCCCCCCCCTGAAGGAAAACCCTGCGCATGCCTATACTAGTAGGCACCTCTTTGTCAAGAGGTTCACAAATACTTCAATGAGCCCCTAATCCCAAGAAAGGGTGATTCTTTGAAATACTAGAAAAAAGCATGCAGCTGTACTTCATTAAAATATTGCCAAATTGCTTTGCGATGCCTTGTAGTTCGTGCTACTGAGGTGCCCAGTAAGCGCATTTTTTCAACTATAAGAAACACCGTAACATCATAGCGAGAGAGCCTGCAGCCAATCTTGCGGATTAGGTTGTTTCTGCATAATAATTTGTAGGCTTACGGCAGCAGTCACTCCCCGCGTCATCTGCTCGAGGTCATCAGGGGATTTCATTTCTTTGTTCTTTCAATTATCAATAAAATCTTTTGTATTCGACATTCCATTCGATATTCGATATTTTTGGCCACTATTCGGCACTATTCCATTCGAATTCGATTCGAGATGAAATTTCACTATTTGCACAGCCCTAGTTTTCGTTCTTGCTCTTTCTATCTTTCTCCTCATTCCCTTTTTTCTCTATCTTTTCCGCTATCTTTCTTTGCTTTCTTTCTCTCCGTTTCTCCCTCTCTCATTCTTTCTACGTTACGCTTTACGCTCTCCCCTCCTCCTTTTCCTCCACCTCATACTGACTTGCCGTTCCCACCCGCCTTGCTATACTATAGTATACTATACTATGCTATGCTATAAAAGGCTGTTCCAGGTCCTGCTGGCGCGCCTCGACAGTCGAGTGGTTACGACGCTCGCTTTTGGATCGTGGGTGCGCGGGTTCTAATCCCGCCTCATTAAGAAACTTCTGTCGCCAAGAATATGTCTCTTAAGTAAGATGGAAAACTGGGCGAGTTGGTGCAGATTCATCATGTATATCCATCGACACATTCATGTGTCGTGTCCACTTCTCGTCTTCGTCTGTGTTTTTCGCGCTGTTAGCCACGATGAATATGTCTCTTTCTATTTCGATCTATTTCAGTCTCCCCCTTTTTACAGCGAAAACTGTATATGGTTAGGCGAAACGAAAAACCATTCGCCACAAGTTTCGATAATGGTCTCCATTGGCTGCGCCGTCAGTTATGTCGTTCACTGCGTCGCACATAAGCGCGCGCGCAATTGGCAGCGGCATTAGTGACGCCATTCTCTGCGTCGAACCCAAGCACCGTGTCATTGGCTGCGCCGTCAGTGACGTTGTTTATCCCTTCGCAACCGTGCCGCCGAGACAGTTTCAACTTAGAACTTCCACATGGGGAGGGCACAGATCGTACGAACGCCCGAACAGCAGAGAACTTTCCAAGAACAGCGTCGACAGCTGACCCGTGAGAGAATTCATTATCGCCCGGTGATGCAGCAGTCCGGGCACAACAACACGCCCGGGTGGCGAAGCGCAAGCAGCAACTGTGCACCGAGAATCTGGCAGCCTTCCGAGCCGAATGCAAGCGACAACGGCCAGCCGAGGAAGCGGCGTTGCGTGTAGAGCAGCGTCAACGTGGCACCGGCAGGAACACGTTCGCCGAGACCAACCTTCGCTTTCGGAATGAGTTTCTCGAGCGGAAGTTTGGCTCCAGCTGCGACGTCTACCGCGGTCTGTGGCCGCACGTGTCAGCTTCGCAGGTTAACCATCTGTACGGAGTACTTGGGTGGTGATTTATTTTTTTGTCTGTGTTTGTACTCGTTCACTCGCCCATCGGAGTTATTGCATTCCTTAATGGACAAATCGGCGCACGTATTCTGGAAGCGAAGCAGCAGTAGATGAAGAGGACAAAGAGCGTGCGTGCTGTTTGATGATGATGATAGTTTTTTATCTACGACACACGGCAGACCTCGAGCATAACAGCTATGCTGCAAAAAACACAGTTTCGTCGCAAGGGCGAAGAAATCAATGCGATAGTAATAAATTGTAATGCCATACGAAGAAAGGCTAGCAGCTCACACTGGATGCTGCAGCGAGCGAAGTGACCGTCGAGTAATGTGTGGATTCACGCAACTTTGCGTGGTCATTTGAGAGCATGCCATGTACTTGTGTTTATTCAACTATGTTGGGGCCCTGTCCTTTTTTAAAAAAAAGATAGCAGTAATGATTGTTGCTATTACTAGCTACTTTTGCATCTGTGGCTTCTTGTCACTGGTGACGAGGAACATGATAAAATGCGCAATCGTCGAATAAAGCTCAGTTGGTAGTTCAGCACTGGTCCTGTTGTTTATGTGTCTTTCGTCTTCGCTGTTCACGCTGTTTAATTTCGCAGACGTGGCACCAAGTTGCCCAGACGAATGCACGCTGAAATACATTCCTGTCGAGGTGGGATTCGAATCCCCCGTACTCGCGATCCAAAGGCGAGCGTCGTAACCACTCGTCTACCTAGGAACGCGAGCAGAGCAAAGCATACATAGCCTTTATAGCATAGTAGCAAGCGGTGGGGAAGAGAAGTAAGGGAGAGGAGGGATGTGACGGTTGGAGGAGGGAAAGGAGGAGGGGAAAAAAAGGAAGCAGAGCATAAAAAAGAAAGAGAAAGAAACAAACAGAGAGGAGGAAATAAAGAGCGGGAGAGAGATAGAAAGAAAGAGGGAGCAAGAATAGAGAGATAGACAAATTTATAGTGTCCCTTATATATTCACCTAAAATGACTCGAAGGCGGTAGCCATTTTATTTCATTGCGATAGCAGTTATCTGGACAATCGGCTGCTTTTTCCTGTCGGCGTTGGCGTTGCCGTCATGCCCCGTATATGTATATATATAAAAGCCACCAAGAAAAATAATGCAGAAAAGTATTTTCGGACGCTCGGAATCGAATAGGCGACCTATCTCAGCAGCGCGCGGCGTGAGACTGCTCGGCCACGAAAGCGTACGTCCTTCAGCAAACTAACGGCGAGCTATTTATATACACCATTTACCGCTGGCGGTAAGCCGATCTCGGGGAATGTCAGCGTGTTCTCTGCATTACCAGCGAGATAGCGCGAAGGGCGGGCCCGGTGCCCCGCTTGCTGTGATGCGTGTGTTCGTCCATAAACGTGTACTTTACCCAACGGCGTGTGGTCGCCCGTGCGCGCGCGCACTTATCTCGCGATGGGGGGAGGTTTGTACGCCTTGTGCTTTCACCGGAAAGATTGCGTTGTAGTTACAGAACGCACGAAGGTCACTTCGCTCGCTGCAGAGGCCCCGTTTGCGAAAGGAGCACCCTGTTTAAAACACAATGAAGCAACAACTATGACCCTTGTTAGCTCGCGCTCGAGCTGTGTATACCTGTGCATACGTTTCGTGCGTCCTTTGTGTTTCGGCAGCGCGCTTTTAGTGTCGAGCTGTGAACGTTGTTAATTCGCGCTCGTCCTGTGTATTTTCTTTTCGTGCGTCCTCTGTGCTTGGAGCAGCCCGCTGCACGTTTCGATCTGGTTGCCGTTCTTCGCGTGACATTCCAGTTTGTTGCTATCGCATTTATTGCTTCGCCCTTGCGGCGAAACTGTGACTTTTTCTTTCCTTTCGATGTGTTGATCCTTCCTTTGCACTCTATGAAACGTTTCTGCCAATAACATCGCTTTGCACTGCCTCCAGTATTGGAGGCACTTCACCTGGTTTTGCACGGCCTCTGTGATCGGCCCATTTTCGACGAAGCTACGATGCATGTGATGAAGTTAGCATGTGACGTTAAGTCACGGTGATGTCGCATTGACGTCATGATGACGTCATAATGACGTGACAGTTACAATCTGTGACATCATTAGCACGTCATGTGGTGTATCACTATCACATTATGACGTCATGTGGTGTTCTTTGTATCAGTCGTGTGGTACCCGACGTGGGACGGAAATGGTCAATTTTCACATATTGGAGGGAACGCACTTTAGCTCAATTTTCACGTTTGACGAGGCTTTCTAAGGCTTTCGCCTTAAAAGAAAAGGAAGAAAGAAAAAGAGAAAGATAGCGAGACAGATAAAGAGAAAGAAATGAAGAAAGACAGAAATATAAGTTAACAGTCACAAAAAATAAAAAGTGCGCATGCACAGCCATGTATAGTACTGCCTAGAAAGGGTTTGGAAAGAGAGGTGACAGGGTAAAAGCGTAGCATAGCCAGGGCCAGGTATGTGCCCACTAACAGAGCTGCGACCTAGCCTTGCGCGACTTAGTGCAAGCTGAATGAATGAATAAACTTTAATTAAGGGGAGTCCGGCAGTTTCCTTTCGGGCGAGGTAGGGCAAAATTGGCATTTACCCCTGTCCCGTCCCAGAGTCTGGATTAATTTTGTACAGGCCAAACCCGATAACAGCTAGAAATACGCGTACGTGGCAATATGTTGTTTACTACAGGTGTTTTTATCTACATACAGTGATTCATTACAGTACCTTCGTGTGCTGCTTTCAAACACGAACCTTATTTTGAAGCCGGGAGGAGAGCACATGCGCTATTGGCTAAAACGACATCGTTTCTAATATTCGCATTCACATGTTTAGTACAGCGTCACAATATTTTTGTCAGAGGGTCGTTGTACGCGCAGTTTCCCAATGCAGCGTTTCACAAGGCAGTCTTTACGAACATGTGATTAGCTCCTTAGCTGAGGGCTGCGACTCTGCGTGCCTCGGTGGCAGTCATCAGGAGCTTAGCGTTCCTTTGGGAGATATGCCGGAAGAACTGGATGGCGCTTCGAGCGCACGCCGGTGAAGTAACTGCAAGTTGCCGTTTTCTCCTGGAAGCGGCTACTTGTTTGCTGTTGACGGGCCAGCGTTTCTTTTCTTCAGTTTGAAACAATGCCTGCCTGTAGCGCTGTAAACTTCTCAAGCTGACTAGGAAGGTCATCAAGGAGGGCGTTTCACGAGAAGGTACCCCGAAATCGTATCAAGTTTTCATCAGTTTACTAGGAAATAAGCAGTAAGGTATGATTGTGAATCGCCTGGATTTTTTGTTAGCTCACCTACAAAAGGAACTCGAAGGGCAGGCTGAGAGTAATCCCTCGCTGTCATCATATGTTGGCAATATAGGTGGCTACATTGCAGGCTTTCTGTGTCTGATTCTGCGGCGCCGGATCCGCTGTGCGAGGTGCCAGTGGTGTAGCATCCACAGCATCGGCGTCGCATAAATCGGCAGATACGCTCACGGTTCCTCACGAGCGCAGGTGCTACGATGCATGCGCTGATTACGCGCTACCCCTATTGGAAGACCCAGTGGTGCTGTCCAAATGTCATCAATAATTATTTGACCAGTGTGGCGCAGGGTACTGGGAGGCTGGCACACTGCACGACGCACGCTTCACGCTGGCACGCCGCACGCCCGTTTTGGGCCGAAATGGGGCTTTTAAATTCCTTTGAAAATTCTCGTAAGGGCCAGATCGTAATTCTGACTAAAACACAAGCACTGCGACAAAAAAAGAAGACAATGAGTAAAAAAATATATATATAAGTCAGCGAGGCTGGAACCCAGCCCGTCGACGCACACTAAAATCTGAGCCGAGACGCTAACCGCTACACTACACTTCGAAGACGGGGAGCAGTGTTTTTACCTTATACCTGGTTCCGGTAGCCTGTTTTTTTAGATGTGAAGCATCTTATGGCGAAGCTTAATCCGGTGGTGGTGTGCGGCGTGGCCTCCTTACTGCGCATGCGCAAACCCTTTAAAAAATAAAAATAAAAAAAACCTCTCCTCCCCCTCTCTCTCCTCTAGGCATCCCTCCCCGCGGCAACCACACCCTCACTGCGCATGCGCCTCCCCTCCTCTCTCCCCTCCTATGCTCCCCCCTCTCTCCTCTAGGAATCCCTGCCTGGGCTCCCACTGCGCATGCGCGTCCCCCCTCTCTCACCTCTCCTACGCTCCCCCCTCTCTCCTCTAGGCATCCCTGCCCACAGCGTCCACACCCCCACTGCGCATGCGCGTCCCCCCCCCTCTCTCTCTCTCCTCTCCTACGCTCCCCCCCTC
>JALIZH010026552.1:0-21080 GCA_030522465.1 Rhipicephalus appendiculatus
GCGGCGAAATGGTGGTCCCCATGGCTACACAGGCGAACCGCGCTGTCTGCTTCGTACGGTCCATTGTTCCAAAATCTCGCAGTTATATACGTTCATGCAGCGGGGAGTGTTGTCGAGCCGGCAAGATTTCACGCCGGCAAAGGTGGATCGTGTCACGTGATACATGATTGCGGCATAACGGCGCCGGCGATAACCGTGCCCTTTGACACCTCCTCCTCTCCGTCTTCGCGCGCGCACAGGCGCTGGCCTGCGGGGCGCTCGTCATCGGGCGCGGGGCGCAGAGTTCGCCGTTTTCTGAAGTTTAGTGCAGTCGTATTGGTAGAGTTCTGGAAGTGTCGCGCCTTAACCACGTGCTCATGAAACGCTTGCACCACATGTGCTTTTAGGCGATGGCACCAATCAAGTGGTGCCACTGCAGCGTCGTTTTGCACGCGGAGAAAACGTCAAGCAACCTGCAAGCGCAGCACGAGTTCGGCGTGCACGAAAGAATGTGCGCTCACCCAGTGCGCGCTTTTGCAATAAAATGCTGGGTTTTCTGCCGATGAAACGGCATTTCTTTCATTCGGCCTGCATTCGAGGTAAACTTTTTTTTTTTCCTGGCCTTGCGAATTTCGGGGGTCGGCTTGCAATCGAGGGCGGCCTAGATTCGAGCAAATACGGTAGTACATGTCAGTATGTTTCAAGGACCACTCGAAATTACAGTGCTAGCTTAAATGCGGTTTGTAAGCGCGTTATCTTCTTTCCCTTCAAAATTTGACTGCAAAACGATGTCTTAGCTTATGCTTGGCCCAAATTATGAGATTTTTTGCAAAAGTATAGCAAGATCTTGGCGCACTTTGGTGGAATTCGTGCAGCTATCACATCACTGCATGCAGTAAGTACAAGTCAGCTTTCTCTTTTAAACACACAATGCACAATGCATAATTTTTCTTACTCTAAATCTGATACCTCAAAAGGTATTGTAAACATTACGGAATGGCATTGTGCCCACAGAAATGTTTCTGATTTGCTCAATAAGGTTACACAAGCCAATTACTAATATGCTGATTACGGTAATCAATTTTTGGTCAATTTTTATTTCCTAGCTTGCTTTTGCTTTTGTACAAACATGCCCTATATGGCCAGATATCAACATGAATGACTAATTTTAGTTTTCAGAAATGGAATGGCACTTGAGCTTAGTGAAGTTGAAAAGCTATTCATGAGTTCACATTTTATCTGAACAGGGGAAACGAATACTTTGCACTACGGTACTCACGCTGGTATGCTGTTGGCGAGGGTGAGTAGCTGTGGTCGGACCCATACATTCCGGGTGTCTGGGGTGTGTACGGGCCCTGGGGGGTCTCGGGCGCCTGGTAACCAGGTGTGGCCGGCTTGGTAGGAAGGGGACGGCGACCCTGCGTCCAGTGTGTAGTCGTCCAACTCGGTCCGCGCCGGCGTGTTGGAGGCCGTCGGGTCCCAGGCTCCGTGCACCGGCGTCCGGCTGCCATCGTGCGGAGGGGCGTTTGGCCGCCACCGAAGTGCGGGGGTGCGGCTGCCAGCTGCATAGGCAAGGACAAACGCACAGACAATGCTGTCACAACAAGTTCAATGCCACTCAGGCAGTTATGGCTAATGCAGTCGAATCTCCTAAGGTGTGCTTTATAATAACACTATCTGTGGTTTTACCTCCCAAAACCACGATATAATTGTAAGGCACGCTGTGGTAGAGGGCTATGGAAATTATGACCATCTGGTGTTCTTTAGCATGCACTGACATCGCACAGTACATTGGCCTCTGGCATTTCACCTCCATCGAAATGTGTCCACCGCGGCCAGGATCAAGTCCACAACCTTCGGATCAACAGCCAAGCACCATAACCACTGCTCCATTGCAGCGGACTGTGCTTTATAATAGGACCAGATGAAAGATGGAAAATGAATCAAGGAGCCGTGATTCTGGACCATGATTGAATTCGATCATGGACTGGATCATATACTATTGGCACGCAAAACCACGGTATCTATATTTAACGAATCCTGTATCTGCAGATTCTTTTTCATCGCCTGCCCTAATCCTCAGCTGCTGTCGACTGTGTTCACTTTGCCTTGGCACCAATTCTGCTCCTCCTAATAGACTACTTATCGATTATTTACACTTCTTACTCCATGGCCTGTACCACCCCGCTTCTGCCAGTTGTTCACAACCAGAATAGTGGCTGTGGCTACCTCTATTCATTCTGCCGTCCCAAATGCTATCTCTCCTGCCTTTGAAGGGGCCCTGTAACACTTTTCTGAGTTATAATGGAATAACCTCATTATTAGCGCGTGACGCTTCACAAATTACATGCCGCAAAATTTTTTAGAATCTGTCAAGTACGAGCAGAGTTACAGAGATTTGTCACACGCTCCAAACGCTTTCTCTCTCCTCTTGTGCTCGCGAGTGCGCTGAAAGCTACGCAGGAAAGGGGGTGACAAGGTGGCAAGGAGATGTGTCCCTTCGTCAGTGCACGTCATGACTATGGGCATTTTTTTTTCTTTGAACGCATGGCTTTAAGTGTGATCGCGGCGGGCACGTGGCGGCCATGGTAACTACGCAGCTCACATTGCTCAAATTAGCCAATGGCAGCGGATTAGGTTATATGGCGCAGAAATTTTGGTGCGTGGCATCATTTGTAGAGCACAACCTACAGCCCTTAAGGGATAATAAATGATGATGATGATTATGATAAGAGGGAGCGATTTCTAGCTGACTGAGAATAATTTGCAAATTCCAGGCCAAAGCAGCGCTATAATGTGTGGCTCCATTGTTCTCGAGAGCCTCGACCAGCGATCGGCAGCATTTTCTGACCATGCTCAAAAGTGTTGCAAGGCTCCTTTAAAGGAGTGCCGACACAGGTTTTGAAAGTTACAAAACATTTAACACTCTTTTCTTGAACATAAAAGGGCCACAGTTAACTATTATTAGAGTTGGGAAACAGGTACAAGATATTTTAACTCCATAAAGAAGTTGCTCTTGAAATGCTTAAGCTAGCGTTAGCAAAAGTATTGCAATGTCATAGCATGATTTGCTGGAGCCACGTAACAATAGGTCTCAACAAAATGGCGTAGCTCATTAAAAATGAAAGGAGCCAAGGGTGACGCACAGATATTTTCTGGCTACTCTCAGATATAGCAGCATCAGCTGCAGAAATTGCAAAATAAAACAAAGCAGTATGTCACGATAATGTCACCTTCCGTTAGAAGTTTCAAAACACGATGCAGGCTTACAGAAAGATTTCAAGACTTGGAGGGACTAACAAAGGTGGAAAAAGATAGAACTACGTTAGAACAACGTTAGAAGTATGTTAACAATGGTAGAATAACGTTGAAATATTGACTACTGCACTTCTGCACACCTCTTTCCGCAAGTGAAACTTGTCAAATGTAACACAGGTTCTTTCCCAGTCCCTTCAGTTCCAATGCATTGTAACCTGAACTGAAGCGTGGCATAAACATATTTTGCCATTTAACAAGATTCTACTGTACCTTTATTATAACGTTCGTCTTCTCACAATAGAATAGTGCCCTCTGCATGCAACCCCTTTCTTTACGCTTAGCCTTTCTAGCGGGTTGAATTCTCTTAACAGAATTTCGTTTTTCACTTTGTCTTGCTCTTTTTCTTATCACTGGTTTGTAGCCTCCATATATTCTGCCCCTTTCATGTAATGCCCTTCAATGAAGGCCTTTAAAGGAGCACTAGCACAAGAATTTTACAAATGTTTTTTCTGTTGCAGTATGAAACTCAAGACCCACTTATCAAGGCTGGAAAGCTCCTTTGCTTGAGCTCGAAATGAACAGACATGTAATCCCCCTGCAAAAGTGGTTTCACTGCAGTGGAGGGGTGCTGCACCGTGAATACACGAATCCAGAAAAAATCCGTCCTGCCGCGAAGCCCAACTTCAAGGTTAAATGAACACATTAACTTCACACCGATTTATGATTTTCCAAGTTTGAAAGCTTGTTATACCGGCTTATATACTCCAAGTATAGTTCATTTTAAAACGTAACATATTTTACAGGTTATCACTTGCTTCCTGCTGAAAGGCAAATCCTGCTACTATTTCAAGTTGCTCCCGCTTCCTCTGAACCAAGAAGAAATGACATTTGCACATGACTTGTTTCAAATTAAAAAAAAATATATATTGTGTAGGTTAGTTGGGTCATGACAAATATGCCCACTTTTCTTTATAATATGTGATACTATATACTATTCGAATTCGATTCAAAATTATTCTAATAAATCACTATTCGCTTCAACCCTTAAATTTACTATTTGCACATGCTAAGTGAACACGCAAATATATCCCACCAGTTATCTTCCCATAAAAATTTTGTGGTGGTACTCCTTCGAGGGTACTTTGAACAATTAAGTAGCCAAATATGATTAAGTCTGTGCTTTTCACAACTGTTAGTGTTCTGTAGAGGCACTGCAGAACAAGGACTGTGCACATACCTTCGTAAAGGGGCGTCTGTGAGCCGTACATGGGCGTCCGAGAGCCGCTCTGGTACATGGGGGTCTGGCTGCCGCTGCCGTACATGGGAGTCCTGTTGTATGTCGACACTCCCCCCACTTCCGCCTTTGCTCGCACTCCTACGGAAGAAAATGGACAAAGATTGCAGTCCGTTGTACATGCAGGAACCAGCGTGCATAAACACACCAGCCCAGCAACATTAAGAACATTAGGAAGTAAAAGAAAAAAGAATCCCTAATGTCAGTACAGAAAATGACGACAACTGAGCTTGCATACCAAGAATGAGCTGTTAACAAGTCACATGCAATCATATGAAACATTCACGATTGGCGGAGCGAGTGAAAGTGAACAAAGCTTTTCTTTTTCGCCAAGATTTCTGTCAATCAACATTCACAAACTGCGCGTTCCAAATTAGTGGTAACTAAGCCTGGGATTGACAACTCATTAAATCATTCATTCAATTTCATTAACAATAAAGTTAGATTTCTTAATAATGTTCGTGACTAGTACAAGTAAAAATGAACAAAGCTTTTCCAGTAGGTCCACAAACTGCCTGTTCCGGAATAGCGGAAATCTTGAGCAGCCACAGTAACGTCAAATTCCGTCTTGAAAACAGTATATCAATATAACTTATCAGTCGCAACCTTTTGCACAAACTGATATCTACACAATGGCACAACCTCGAGGCTTATTGTGATTCCTGCGATGCTGCTATCAAAGTATAACCATGGTCCTTCAATACTTTTTTCTGGTCATGAAACTCCCGCGAAAGTTTCATATAGGGACAAAAGTGGCCACCAGAGGCGCCACCGTAAGCAGGAGGGCATCGATCGGCCGCGCTTGGCAGGGCTGCATGCAGCGCGTTCGCGGAAGCGTTTCCCATCTAATACACTTCTTCAGATATTTTCCTTCTCCGTGTTCTCGCTAACAAATCATAGCAGCTATTAGTATTGCCAAAGTGGTCCATCATGCGCGTTGTCAAATTGCCTAAGTCCTTGATTGCTGGCAATGTTTTAACTGAGTCCGTCTGTCAAGTGACGCGCATTCGTAGCGTTCCTAAATTTCTCGATTCCTGCATAGTCGCTTTCGGGCTTAAACCGAACACTCTGACTGGTCCTAGATGACTGAAAGGTTAACATATTTTGCGCTAGAGATTGTGGAGCAGCCGTGCTCTGGCTGCACGTAACGTTCATTTTCGGAATAATTGTCACTTTATTCTATAGGGCATCACGAAGCAGCCAATAGAAGTTCGCGTGCCAATAAACAAATCTGTATATCAGGGTGACTTGGCATTAATAGCCTTGAAGTACCTCTTGAGGGATATCGTTAGTGAAACATAGCTGAAAAATTAAAAGCTCAGAATGAGACACCACAAGACAGAGAGGGATGCTCAAGTTGTGTTCTTTTCTTTTTTTCTTTGATGTCATAATTTGCGCCCTTGATTTTAAAGATTAAAAAATGAGATGAAACTGTTGTGAGCTGCTAGATATAGGCACTACGTGCTATTTCGAAGCGAAAGCTTTTGATTTTACGCATGCAGATTTGATAACGCAGCCGAGTTTGAGCACAGGCACATAGAGTTTATTCAAATCTGCGTTTCATAAACTGTGGATGAAAGTTGGGAGATGGAGTGTACGACACAACAAAAATCACTGAAAAAATTTATGCCCCTGGTTTCCTCCCTCCTTTGGCCGGGCAGGATAAACGACGTCCGCCAGCACGAAACAGTTTGTTTTGCTCACGCGTAAAAAAAATGCAGACGGCACTTAATAAAAAAGTGCACAACTTCTGCCGTAGTGCTCACGAAATGTGTTCCACAGCCAACACTGGCCGAAGAAGTGCGGTCGTCCAGCAGGATGTTCTCAACAATGTTCATGTAAACACTGGCACAGGCTATTTTGTCCACGGTGCACATTTCCACATGTTCTTCCATAATTTGCAAGAGCCGCAATAATTTCTCCGATGGCACTTGCAAAAATCCTCTTGTCTTGATTTGAGTCAATGCAGTTGGCTCTCGGGAGTTGCTTCTGAGTGTTTGGAGGCAGTCCTTGCAGCTTATTTTAGCAAACTTTTTTGCTACATAGCCACCAAGGTAATCCAAAATGCAGTCCCTCGTTGACTCGGAATGAATTTTGTTAGCGTAGTGAGCGGGTAGGATACTTGCAAGCTTTGTGCCAGACTTACGATCGATTTCTTCGTCGGCTGCACTGGAGACGTCTGCATTCGCGACTGTCGCATCACAATCCGGAGAAAGCTCTCGCGGCCTTTTTAGAGGTGGGCCCTTCGTTGCACGCGAACGCTGTTTTGGTTTGGAAAGGTAAGAAGGCAAACCTTCAAAAATCCTTGGTAAGGCGTCTTCCACCAGTCTCGGTCGTTCTCGGGGCAGCGAAACGATGTCTCCGTTCACTGTGCACACGTCTGCACGTACAATGTCACTGGCGTCGAGATGTTTTTCACACACGCGAGCGTACTTTGAGTCGAACGAAAATCCGGCAGTCTCCTGTCGCGGGATCGCACGTTTCCACCTGTCGCGTTGTTCTGCGTTGGCTGGTAAACATAACAGGGAAACTTTTTCGACGGTGCCCTTGTATCCAGAGTGACAGACCGGCACGCAGCAGGTGTTGGGCATCGCTGTCAACACGATGCGACCCCGAAAAGCAAAAAGGAAGGCGATCAGCACGACCACCACCACTCCGCGCCAACAGTCCGCTAATGGCGGCCAGCAGAGCAGCCGGCCGAGCCGGCTTCCTCGTCCCCCTACTAGCTACGCCAGCGCCGCGGCGCGGAAAGTGCGGGCGGTATATGAAGCTCTCCCATTGAGTGACGCGGGAGTTTCATGACCAGAAAGTATTGAAGGACCATGGTATAACTGTGATGTCCTTACTGTTGATGAGCCCTATGCATAAAAAAGACTAAGAATGCACTGTGTGGTAGTAGAGAACTGATGGACCAGTGAATAACAAGAAGACCTATTTCTGGCCGAGCGCTGTAGACAACAGTAGGTGGCACCAAAGGCTAACACAAAATGTGGGGCACACTTAGACTGACTTGTAAAATATATTATGGCCTTAGGGCTTACTCGGACCCAGACTCACCAAAATTTCCCTTAACTGGACTCACTTGGACTCGGACTTACTCAAATTTTTCCCAACCGGACTCACTCGGACTAAAACTCGGCAAAACATTACTCACCCAGACTCACTCAGGCTTAGACTCACAGCGCAGTCTGAGCCTGAGTGAGTCGACTCATGAGTGAGTTTGCCGACTTAGGGGTGGCACACCACTAGGTGGTGTGGACAGGCAGTCTGGCATGCACTCATGCGGTCCGTAAACTTTTGTGGGTAATCGTACATGCAACCTAAAAGGACAGACACTCACCCGACAACTGAGATACGCGTCCGATCCACAGAAATGGTTTGGCACTTGGTGTGGAGCTCCACCCTGGCCGTCGTCTCCGTGGCGTCTTTGACGATGCCAATGTGTCCTGTGGACCAAAGGCAGCAGTGTTTTGCACCGTCCATGACACAACTTTTAAACTGCAGTCTAGAAAAGTGTTCCCACAACTGAAGGTCGAATCACCAATAAGCCCCTATTTGAAAAACGTGATGGAACGTTGCAATTATTAAAGCGGTTCTGCAACACTTTTCCAAGTAACCATCGAATGGCTTTAAAGGAGTTTATTGCCTCACAAATCTACCGCTGCAGAAAATTTTAGAATCCGTCTAGTACGAGCGGAGTTACAGAGAGTTGTCGCACGATGTAATTTCTTTCACTCTTTCCTCGTCCTGACGAGCGTGCTCGAATCTGAGCAAGGAGGAATGGCATGGGAGGAAGATGTTACATCATGCACGCTAGCCCTTTTTCTTTTCTTTCCCCCTTCGATTGCATGGCTTACTATCAATGTGATCGCGAGCACGTGGTGGCCTATTGTAGTGGCCTCCGTACCGTATTTACTCAATTGTAGCGCGAGGGATGACTTTTCATTGCATCCAGGAAGAAAAAATAGTCATTTCAACATTCGATTTTAACGCGAAAGTCGACTTTAGGTAGCCAAAACACGTAAAAAAATACTCGCGTTACATTCGAGTAAATATGGTAACTATGCAGCTCACAATGGTCACATCAGCCAATGGCCACTAACTTGGGTGTAAGGCACGGTACGGTCATTTGGGTATATGGCATCATTTATTGAAAGAAGAGGAAATGACTTCTAGCTGACCTTGAAAATTAATTGTTAATTCCAGGCCGTGTGCTGCTCTATAATGTTTGGCTCGCGTGTTCTCAGAAACCTCGACCACCGATCGGCGGCGTTTTCTGACCAAGCTGAAAAGTGTTGCAGTGTCCTTGAAAAGTGTTGCAGTGTCCTTTATAAGGCAAAAGCCCTATACGTGTTACGAGTAAAAAATTCGGCATAGTCGGCGTCAACATGAATGTGTCAAAAAAGCTGCAATGAATAAAATGTCACAGGATCGTCACTGACACCAGTGATGTAACATTTTTATAATAACTATCATAATTTTTTTTAGTTACTAGAACATCCTTGTAGCACAAAATGTATAATACATTTCATTATAAGTCCCTTATCCAACCAGCTCAACGTACTTCGGCCCAAGCAAGTTCGAATCCACACTTGGTTCCCTTTAGCGGAGATGGGGAAGTTTTTTTTTTTATATATATATATATATATATATAAACGGCGCTTTTCAGAGCCACCTAAATGATGCACTCGCTGAATTGCAATGGGAATATAGTACTCCGGCCGTGGCCTTCTCCGTCAAAGAAAAATACCTATAAAAAAGTGCGTTTTCGTGTGCATTTGTTTTTCCGGACTGCCCTATTTTCCGGACGCTGCGGTCCCTTGAGGGTCCGGGAAATCGGACGTCGACTGTATTCGCCAGTCCCTAGAACTCACCCTTGTAGGGTCCCTGTGTGATCTTGATGGTCTGGCCAATGAGCTCGCTGTCTCGGCGGCCTCCGCGACCCCCTGCCGCCTCCGCCACCAAAGCCCCCGCCACGTCCCACCACCCCCGCCCACCCGAAGGGTGCATGGGACTCGATATGCGGGGTGAGAGGGGCGTGTAGCCGCCCATGGCAGGGCCCGACGACTGCTGCAGAGTTCAAAAAGCGCGGTGTCTAGTCAAAGGGACACTAAAGCAAAACAGTGAACCTGTTTAGATTGATAAAATATGCTCTGAGAACTTTGATGTTCTTAAATTTCCCCAACATAGGTTTATAACCAGACGTATTGCGAGCTGCGACTGTGTAGTTCGTCATCTTCACCTGTGCATACAAATAATCATAATCATCATCACCGTTTGTCCCGCCTCGGGCGTTCCATTTTTTGGCTCACGTGCCTTTGTTGTTAATACAACAATCGTACTGTCGCACTGAATGTCATCTTATAGGTGGTGGAGGTGCTGGGTGAGCCAGACATGCATTTAGTAAGGATACAAACGGTGGATGTAGGGCTTCAGGCGAGACGCAGTATTTACACGACTGTAGGTCGACCAATTTTGTCTAAATTTGAAACCCGAAGCCGGAGGGGACAACTTACAAACAGAATGGTAACTAATATCGCCAGTTTGGCGGCACAAGCAAGAAATGAGGGATGCTGTGGCATTCTTACAACATAGCATTTGCATTTAAGCTTTACCCGAAACATATGCACATTTCAATAGCGCAGAAAGACACAGGGACACAGGCGAGATAGCCTGTGTCCCTGTGTCTTTTGCGCTATTGAAATATGCATTCGTACCAACTAGCTCGACTTTCCGCGCTACCGAAACATATACCATAATTTCTCGTGTGTAACGCACACTGTCACGAACAATTCACAGAAAGATCTCTAAAAACAATACCTGCATATTGCCGCGAAGCTAGCTTCCCTACATAGCTGTAAAGCACTGCCTTGAAGCCACCTTTGCACACCAGAATTTGTGTTCTCTTGTCTTGACTATACAAAACGCATTGCGAGGCTAGTCAGTGATACATTCTTATTTAAAGTATCCCAGCACTACTTTTTACGAGAACAGAACAGTCAATGTGTAGACAGTCCAGCGACTACGTAAATAAATTTACTTTATGAAATGCTCTCATCGGGGGAGTTTTTTTTTCTTTTTTTTGCAGTGCTATTAGAGAGGCTGGCCTGCATTTGAGTCGACTTACAATCGTGTAAATACGGTAACAGAGGAAAAAATCAAGGCCAGAGTTCCATTTTTAAATTCTGCGACAAGTTCTCCGTGCGTGAAGTGTACTTTCCGTATTTTGGCGACATTGGCTCAACAAAATTTCCTGAAACTTGGTATGTTAAGTCTATGGCTCCCTCGGAGGACAATTTACTTCATATTTACTGAATAGGAATTACGTACGGCCTAGTAGACGCCATCAAAATCTATGATGTCATGACTCTAGGTGCAAGAATACCAGGGTGGTGTCACCACCAGCACTTTCTTTTTGCACATTTTCTCGTTTACCAAGCATCTTGTCACGGCAAGCGTGCTGGTTTTGGAACTGTGAAAGTGTAATTTATTACTATGAGAAATATCGTTTCTCTCTTTTTGTCCCTTTAACTTTTTGAGTGTTTTTGCCGTACATGTACGGCGGCGGTTTTCTGTACCGCAGTGTCCTTGCCGTATGGGTACGTTTTCAACCTTCCATTTGAAATTTTGAGCCATAATGACGATGCATGCTCACTGGGAGGTGCTGCCACCTTCCAGGAGTTACAACACGTGTTTGAAAAGATTGTGCTGGCTGTGTTCAGATAAGAACGTCGGTGCATGTCCGCCGACCCCCTTTAATTTCGCCGAAAAAAAATATATTTTGTTTTCCGAGTCCCCATGACCACAAAACCACTTTTGGTTTCGCGAGAAAAAATTTCACCTTCTTTAAAAAAAATTCACAAGTGTCCACTGAGCCGCCACCGCCTCTTTCGAATTTCGCGAAAATGGGATTTCGATGAGACGCTACAAAAACACTATTGTAGCTGTAGGTCCGAAAAATTTTCTCCACATACTACGGATAGTTTGCGTTGAGAAAAAATTATTACTTTGCAGTTCAGATGTTGTTCTGTTAAGAAAAAAAATCGCAAAATCGACACAAAGCTCAATAATGCTCACATTCAAGATTTTTTTTCCTCCGCAAGTATAAAAGCCAGACTTCCCAAAGTTTCTAAAAACATTGCCCTATGTTTGGTGAATAAGTGTGCTTAACAAAATACCTGAGAGTGGCTTCGAACGTTAACCAGAAATGTTGAACTGAGGACATGTCTCTCAAAATGCAATATTTTGAAGATCATTAAAAAAAAAACACCATCTTCGATTTTCTTTAAACTCTCCAGAATTAAAGCCAAGAACGTGTTCTAACTTAATCTATAAAAACATGTTGCATTATTTTTGTGAGGTCGGAACTACGAAGCACGAAATGTGGCCAAATTGACGTATAGTGAGTAACCACAACATTGAGCCAGCATGAAGCAATAGTTGCCATTATCGTTATTTTTAGGTCTCGAATGTCTGCTGTGGATTGACGGATTGTCAGGAATAAAACAGGAACAGTTGCTTTTGAAGAGGAAATTATTACATTTTTTACGCAAATCACAAAAACTTCTACACGGGTCCCAGCCACTGAGCATGCCGCGATAATGAGTCGCACTCTTCGCAGGAATCGCTTTCAAAATTTTTCGCGCATGTGAGCCTGCGTACGCCTCATAAAGGAGGTGGCTGGAGAGGATCCGCCGCTGGATATTTCTCGCTTCCCGTGGCACGTCGGTAATGTGATAACGCAGACGGTGCGTGTCGGCACAAGCGTTCCTTCTGCAGCCCGACCGCGCTCGCCCGCTCCCGAAAAAAAAAAAAGAAAGAACGTAAACAAGAAACGAGAACGTCGGCTTTCACTTCCGTTCGTCGTCGACAACCCGGCAGTCCTCTGCTGGTGAACGAACGTGAGTACGCGTGCGCATATTACACTCCCCTGATATTGATGGCCACGTTGTGGAGCTCAGAGCGAGCGTTTTGCGCTGACTACCCAAAGAGGCATACGAAGAAGATTGCCTACAAGCGGAACTTTTGATGTGTGAAAGATTTGAATGTCGCCTTACTAAGGAAGCGCATGCCAGAAAAAGCCTCATCCATCAGAGAAACCGACATTTTGTGCCAGAGCTGTTTCAACCGCTTGAAACAGATCGCCGTAATGCATCTCAGTCTGACGCAAATTTTGTTCCCGAACAAATTGTTGTCGAAGAGCTAAACGTACTCGTTGAGACAACCGACGTGACAACCCTGAAAATTCCGGCGAAAGTGAAAGCACAATGCCGAGTGTCTTACGCCAAGCGTAAGAGAGCGGAGATCGAGGGCGCTATCTCCAGGACAATTTCTGCTGTCCTTACAGTAGCGTACGACACTACAGAGGAACCTGGTCCTTCAGCGGAAACCTGCAACACGTGTCGCGAGTGGCTGCGCAACCTAAAGCACACATTCGATACCTGCGAATCATACTATGAACGCTACCGCCTCCTGACATTGCTCCCTGTGAACCTTTCTCATCAAGAGATTCAAGAAATGATTCCATCTGCAACTCGGCACCTCATTCGGAAATCCAGAAAATACAGACACCCGGATGTGGTAAAATCCGAACCTCTACACCAGATCGAAGCTGAAGCCAGAAAACATACAGGCAGCAATGAAATACTACACTGACGATCCACCCAACAAAAGCCAAACAACAAAGATTTCATTGCAATTAGTTGTAAAGGAAAAAAAAGAGTGCGTTTCAAAACGGCTGATGACCAGGTCCATTCGGGAAACATTTCGTCGACAGCGGCTCACCCTGACACAGGGATCGAGCTCACGAAGTTCTCCTCCTTGAGGCCGAAATGAGTTGTGTGCACAAGGTTGCTTCACCAGGAGCAAGATACGCACAAGTGCTTCAGTGACGTTTGTGACTGTCTAACTTGTCTGACTATTACTTGTGACTATCACTCCCTGTGTATGCAATAGGGGTAAATAAACAGTTCCTTCCGAGAGCTCGATTGACTACATTTCTAGAAATCTTGCGGTTAGTCCTTACGCCAGGACCAAAACTACGACGCGTGCACGCACGCAAATGATCAAATTTGCCCTTTAAGGCAACTCTTTGGTTTTATCTGTCAAGCTGTTGTCCCACAAGCACAACAGATTACATTCAGGACCTAAAAATAACGATAATGGCAACTATTGCTCCAACTATTGCGCGGTCGGGCTGCAGAAGGACCGCTTGTGCCGACACGCACCGTCTGCGTTATCACATTACCGACGTTCCACGGGAAGCGAGAAATATCCAGCGGTGGATCCTCTCCAGCCACCTCCTTTATGAGGCGTACGCAGGCTCACATGCGCGAAAAATTTTGAAAGCAATTCCTGCGAAGAGTGCGACTCATTATCGCGGCATGCTCAGTGGCTGGGACCCGTGTAGAAGTTTTTGTGATTTGCGTAAAAAATGTAATAATTTCCTCTTCAAAAGCAACTGTTCCTGTTTTATTCCTGACAATCCGTCAATCCACAGCAGACATTCGAGACCTAAAAGTAACGATAATGGCAACTATTGCTTCATGCTGGCTCAATGTTGTGGTTACTCACTATACGTCAATTTGGCCACATTTCGTGCTTCGTAGTTACGACCTCACAAAAATAATGCAACATGTTTTTATAGATTAAGTTAGAACACGTGCTTGGCTTTAATTCTGGAGAGTTTAAAGAAAATCGAAGATGGTGTTTTTTTTTAAATGATCTTCAAAATATTGCATTTTGAGAGACATGTCCTCAGTTCGACATTTCTGGTTAACGTTCGAAGCCACTCTCAGGTATTTTGTTAAGCACACTTATTCACCAAACATAGGGCAATGTTTTTAGAAACTTTGGGAAGTCTGGCTTTTATACTTGCGGAGGAAAAAAAATCTTGAATGTGAGCAATATTGAGCTTTGTGTCGATTTTGCGATTTTTTTTCTTAACAGAACAACATCTGAACTGCAAAGTAATAGTTTTTTCTCAACGCAAACTATCCGTAGTACGTGGAGAAAATTTTTCGGACCTACAGCTGCAATAGTGTTTTTGTAGCGTCTCATCGAAATCCCATTATCGCGAAATTCGAAAGAGGCGGTGGCGGCTCAGTGGACACTTGTGAATTTTTTTTTCAAGAAGGTGAAATTTTTTCTGGCGAAACCAAAAGTGGTTTTGTGGTCATGGGGACTCGGAAAACAAAATATATTTTTTTCGGCGAAATTAAAGGGGGTCGGCGGACATGCACCGACGTTCTTATCTGAACACACCCTGCTACCTTCTGGAGGAGATAAACAGAACTGATTTCTAGCTTCAGCGCGCCATGCGGTCTGCAAAAACGCCTATGGGCAACACCCTTTCGTGGTTTTGGTTGATGCTGCTCTTAGCTTGTTTATCAGCGACACTCACGAGGTATTCCAGTTCTCCTTGATTACCGCATTTACTCTACTTAAGGCAGCCAGACAAAGAAGATGCCATGTGCGTTCGAACACAACTTGTCGATCCAAGAGGAGAACAGATATGCGTTTTATGTCACTGCGGCTTAGTGTTGTTCACAGGCCCAAACAGAGGCACCACAAGCCATCAAAATCAAGAAGACGCGTTTCGTGGGCCAGTCAGAAGCGCCACACTTGATTTTCTTCTGCACGAACTCAGTTGCGATACTTTTTCTTCTGCCTATGTTGATGTGCATACATCAACCAAACAATGTAGAAAACAGGTGCAGTAGGACCTTAATAATATGAAACCATTTGATTTGCACAGAGAGCCAATTAGCTCAGACTAACTGACCCCAGCTCTGAATGTTAACACTCACCCGAGTGCTGCCCGCAAGCAGAAGATGCCTTGTCTTGCAGACGAAGATACCGCCGTTCTCGAGCATCATCCGAGAGTGGAGGAAGGCGAAATTGCGGAAGATGTGCTTCACGTCTCCTTGTCGGCCCTGCGAGAGAAGGCAACGAATCACTTCAACCAGCCACCACAGACTTGGACAGCGCTGCCGTATTGCCCATGAACATTTGTTGATGTTTCTAAAGTAAGCAGGATTATGCACATAACTCATTGTCACTTATATCAAACAATTTCTGAACATTGTAAAGTTAGAATGTGGATACATAATGTGAGAACAATGTGTTGAAAGTGAAACAAATGTGTGACTGCTTCACATACAGTTCGGACCACTTATAACGTCACCGCTTACAGTGCAGGACCAGTTATAATGCAGTTTATTCTGACGCCCGCTTACCCTGCCATACGACTCCGTTTATACGCATACCACTTATTGTGCAGTCCACCAAGATGAAAGACCGGTTATAATGCAGCTACCAGAAATTTCTCAGAAAAGCAAGGGAGCGAGCGCATTTCACAGGGAAGGTTGAACCCGGCTTGGGAGAGAGCAACTGCGGCATTACGAAGGACGAGGGGTCGCGCAGCGAACGAGCGAGAAACGGTGAAGAAAAAAGTGTGGCTGATCCTTCCGTCATAAGAATCGGTATAACGCGAAAGTGAAACGTGTCTTCACAGAGGTAGTAGAGCCTTTATTGTGCATTGTTTCTCTGCAAGGGTGAAGCAATGAATGCAATAGCAATAAATTGAAATGTCATGCAAAGAACGGCAAGCAGCTCGAAACTTGCAGCATGCTGCTCAAGCACAAAGGACACACGAAAAAAACACACAGAGGACAAGCGCAAACTAACAACAGTCACAGTTGTAAATTCTTTGTGTTTGAGCAGCACACTTCTTTAGCAAATGCGGCCACTGCAGTGAGCAAAGTGACCTTTGTGCACTCTGTAACTTACAAGCAAACTTTCCGGTGAAAGCACAAGACGTACAAACTGCCCCCATCACGAGATAAGCGCGCACGCGTGGGTGACCACGCCCTGCAGAGCAAAGTACAGGTGGGGGCGCGCACGCATCACAACGAGTGAGGTGACAACCCTTTGTGCCATCTCGCTGGTGATAACGAAAACAAATGCCTCCGAGCTCTGCTTACTGCCAGCGGCAAATGGTGTATACCAATAGCTTGCCGTTAGTACAGTCGAACCCCCTTTATAAGAGGCACTGATATAAGAGACAAATGGGTATAAGAGACACCAGTGTGCCTACAGTAAAATACGGGTTGATAAGAAAATGCATACGTGGTACCCTGCTTATAACAGACACCTCATATAAAAGGCAGTAATTTCTGCCCGGAGCATGCCTCTTATAAAGGGGTTCAACTGTATGCTGAAAAATGTAGGCTTTGTGGCCGAGTCATTTCACGGTGAGCGCTGCAGATCGAGGGGGTCCTGGGTTCGATTCCCAGCGACGGAACTTTTTCTAGTAGTTTTTTCTCTGTCATCTGTTAGTGTGTGATGAGTAAAGGAGGGGCACGAGGCGCGTGGCCGAACGGGCAAGCGCGGCGACGGTGCGCGAGGAGCAAAAAGTCACCCGATGGCACGCGCAACAAACACGTCGACGTAGAGGATTGGCCAGATAGGAGCTCGTGCCACCGCGACCCGAACCGTGATCGAGAACACCAGAGGAAGGAACGGCACTGTTCTGTGGGGCGCCGGACGGAGAAGACGGTCGAAGCAAGCGTCGCACCCGCGACGAGAGCGACTGGTACTCGGTTCTGGGGGTGACGACACGAGAGGCTCGGATGGTGTCCGCAGACCTGTCGCACCTCAACACTGCAGTTCCGGGATCGCCAGCAGCCCTCCCCTTCTCAACAGGACGGCGGCAGACCACAGTTCAGTCAAGGAGGCGTCCATCACCGGTTGAGTCCGGAGGCACGGATCCAAGGCCTGGTTAGGCCTAACCTCGACGGAGCGAGGACGAGGAAGAGTACTGGGGCCTCACGCGACGACGACAAGCAGCAGGATGGACGAAGGCAACCTACGGTGGACTTAGGGGCCTGCTGAAGACGTCGACGACGGTCTCGACGAAAGATTGACGCGACGGGAACATCGGTTCGGCTCGGCGAGCGACGATCGAACTCATGTCCAGGAATTAGGGACATCGCCGAACAGCGCCTCTAGCGGTCGCGCTTGGAAACATGCGCGTTTTCTATGGGACAGCGTCGTTTTTCGCGAATAACTAATGATAGAAGCCATCTTTCACTAAATTCCCGAGGAAAAAGGCTCTGCGCAACTATCCCGACATCTCATGGAAGCGGCAACATTATTTACGTCCAAAAACCCGTTCCAAATTGCGGGCGAAGTACTAAGTATGGGAGTCTATGGAAACGGTCAAATTTAGGACGGTTTTCTGGCCACTAAAATGCGATTTGCGACGAAACAGTAGCATCGATTGGTAAGTTCCCCGGGGATTTATCAACTTCAATGACTCAGCTATCACCTGGTTGCAGCAGCAACTCTTCGAATGGCGAAAAAGTTGTTCCAAAACCGCAGTTTTCATAACAAGGTCGCGGAATTCATTGTGGTAGATATATAAACTGGGTTTTCGACCGCAGAAACGCGTTGAAGCGATAGCCGAGCGCGTTGAACGACGAGAGATCAAAATGGCTGATAACGCAACCGCGAGTTCGCAGGTTCGATCCCGGCTGCGGTGTCCTTTTTTTTTTTTTTTTTTTTTGTCGCTTAGTCTCGATGCCTTTCGCCAGATGGCATACGACGAAATGTAGGTCATTTAGTTTCGGTTCTTGTTTTTGTTACTTTCTATCCGCACCAAAGTTATACTGCAAAAAATAACTGGTTTCATGGTATCGTACAATACTAAAATGCTTCTAAGCGCCTTTCTCGTTTAGATATAAAGTATCCAGTCAATAAACAGAAAAACGCAGATAACAGGTTTATAAAGTTGGTTTCTTAAGCTAAATGTTTATGGAGATATTATGAATATTTTTGCCTCTGCAGCTATGCATAGGAAACAAGTATTTTTGCAACTCTTGTGCTGCCTGAAACGTATAAAACAAATGTTTAGCGTCGATTGTGTGGAATTAAAAGACACAAAAGTATACAAGTTTCCAGCAATCGCAGTTGTAGTATTCGTACAATGAAATACAGCTGAAGCTATTTGACGGAGTGTATTTGCGTTATATGAAAGCGGAATTTCTTGCGTAAACCATCATGGTCATCGATTCTGAAATACTTTGCAATAACGAATTCGTATTGCTTGTTCGTCGATAATGTCGCGGCATTTTTACAGGAGGAAGCAAGTCATGTTAAGTTTCTTGCAGACCCCGTGGATAAGAAGTTTTCTGTTAACATATTTGTCAAAGAAGATGGCTGGGCATTTTATGAACTTTACACGTTCTAGCGCTGGTTTGATTAGTGCAAGAGAACGGGAATTCTCCTCTACAGCTTTATGCGGTGAATTAAAAACATTATATTTGATTTTTAGAGCTTAAACTCTCTGACGCTATATGTTCCAAGTTCATTCGTCGCGTCTCATTGACCTTCAGCCGCAGGAACTCTATCGTGGCAGGCGTGGACGTCACACCACGTGGTCCGCTGGCCAGGAGGCCTCGCAGCTGCGCTATGGTGGCTAGCCACCATAGCCACCATATGGTGGCTAGCCACCATAGCGGCGCTGGCTCGGAGCCTCACTGCTGCGGTACCACATGACCAGGCGAATGTTCAAAGCTGCTTCGCCAGCGCTTGGTCCTGCAATGTATGGCACGTGGGCTGGGATCGTCCGTGCATGCGCTTGAGTGGAAGCGACAGGCTGAATTCACTCATCCATTACACATAGCTATGAGGCAGGCTGTAAAATCTTAAGCAAAGTGGAAGTTGCCAGCTCAAAAACATCGCAGCCAAGAGAG
Source organism: Rhipicephalus appendiculatus (assembly GCA_030522465.1). Lineage (NCBI taxonomy): Eukaryota > Metazoa > Arthropoda > Arachnida > Ixodida > Ixodidae > Rhipicephalus > Rhipicephalus appendiculatus. The sequence continues at coordinate 19,288 of JALIZH010026552.1, forward strand.
GCCAAAGTAGCACGTTACGGAGACGCTTAGCAAGCGCGGACGCGTGCCGAGGTCAAAGCTACTGCAGCCCCCGCCATGGTTAATCAACACGAACAATTACAAACTGGAAGAAGAAGCCCAACTTTAAGGAAACACTGCGTCTATAATCTTTGGGAAACAAAGCCAAACCCACGTTTCGCTCGCGATAGATATGTTTTACAAGAGTTTAGCACACCCATTTTTCTTTCTGTATTTGGCGCTAGCTTTTTTGAACAGAACGATTTGTGGATGTCCTTGCACTCATTGTTCGCACAAATTAGGTTTTGAACCGGAAAGTCTGCGATGCATTTCAGAGTTCCGTCCAGCATACATAAATACTCGAACTTTTAAGTGCGGTGCACTTTAGGGTGGCAGGCTGTCGTACGCTGTCGTTGTCGCTTTGGCGTAACTCAGGCAGAACCACATATAGCATAGCCAGCTGTAGCATACTGAGCGCGCGGCTGCGCCAAAGAGAAGTTTGCTTCCTCTTGTTCTTCGAGTGCCATGGTGATGATTTTAACGCGTCTTCTTCCTCCTGTTCCCTTGAGCGCCTTGATGATTATACGCGTATCAACGCAGGCAGAACGACATATACCATAGCCAGCTGCCGCATGATATTGAGCGCGCTCACGCAAGGAGGGTCTTCTTTCTCTTGTCCTTCGAGGGCGCCTAAAGTGCGGACATTACTGTTATGGCTGGGGAAATACGACAACACAAGGCACATATAAAAATTGAAAGAGGAAGCAAGCGAGAAATAGAGTGAGAGAAAGAAAGGGAAAAAATTGGATGAAAAATATAAATAAAGAGAAAAGACACAGAAAAAACTGGAAAAATGAACAAGAAAGAAAGAGAGGAGCAAGGAAACAAAAACGAGAGAAACAAAGAAGGCTGCCCAACTCCGCAGTTCACACTCCCCCTCAGGCCTGGCACCAATAGGGGCGAAGCTGCCTTAATTTTTTTTTAACACGAAAGCGTTTTATGCGGGGTCCACCAACATTTCAGTGACGTATTTGCGTCACGGAAATGACGCTGAGAAAAATGTACAGGATCAGATGTTAAGGAAAAAAGTTCTGTCAACGGGAGTCAAACCCGCTCGGTTCGCAACAACTGATGCCGGGCACGATATCCACTGCGCCCACGGCAATTTTTATTTTCTGTATTGCACCGCGCCATGGTCACACACTCCAGAGTCTTTACAAACGGGCCTTTATATTTCTCACTTTCCTTTCACAGTGCTTTTGGTCGGCGGGGTTGTGGCGCTTTCTGGTAGTGGTAAACAGAAGTAGTGCATCATGACTAGGGCTTCCCGCGATCAGATCCTGCAATGCGTCGTTGCTGCGCGTCCGTCGCAATTTTGTCAACGTCTGAACACACTACGAGGTGGCGACCTTAGCCTAAGCGTCGGCGTCGCTCATAGCATCTATCTATACTAAAAATCCCTACCAAAAGTATCCATCCGTACCAAAAGTTCTGCGCACGCGCGCCTACCTCGCCTCGCTGTAATACCGCGCTCCCACTTACGCTCGCCGAGAGAGACAAAAATTTTTATTAAAAGAATCAATCAGTCACGTCAGGCATTCCGCGACGCCCCTAGCCGTCTGCAGGAATCCCTTGAGACACGGCAGCATTAAGGGCTTGACTGATGAGTGTTGCTGGACGTTGGGGTCTTGGCTACGGAGCAGAGCCTCCCAGGGTTCTAGAGTGTGTGAACCATCGTATTGACTCGAACATGTCCACACCATGTGGGCCAAATTTGCTGCTTAACTGCAACATTT
>JALIZH010026553.1:0-11942 GCA_030522465.1 Rhipicephalus appendiculatus
CTTCTTCTTCCGTGTATCGGAGTGCACTGTAAGTTATTATACATCGATCAATGCCTCAGAAAATATATTGGTGGGCTATATTGCTGTTTTTTTCTGGAGCACCGATATTTCACAGAGCGAAGTCAGCGTGCGATATTGATGCAAAGATTAGAGCACCGGGCTGTTGAGCATCGAAGTTTGAGCTTGTGTACCACAGTCCAGCGAGGAGGAGGAAGGGTAGGAAAATGCATAGGTGTCCACAAGACGCACGTCCTCCTGATACTAGGCTATGTTCTTAGCTACTCCGAGAAAAGGGAATTAATTGATGAAAAAAAGACATGGTTGATCCTTCCTTCATGGGAATCGGTATAACACAAAAGTAAAACGTCTCCTCAAAGATGCATTTCAATGTCTGAACTGGAATCGCGCACTTCTTCTCTCTCGGCTTCGATTTGTCACTACTAATGATAGCATGTCTAACATGCTCCCCGTGGAATCCGGCGTTTCTCAGAGGATTGTTCTCTGTCAACTTTTGTGCTTAATTTATATAAATGACGTAGCCAATAACATTTCTTCGCAAATATGTTTATTTGCTGACGACTGCGTCATCTATCGCAGAATAACCACGGCCTCTGACATCGCTAATCTGCAGTCTGATCTTAACCACATTCACAACAGGTGCGTCTCATAGCGCATGGAGCTTAATACTAACAAATGCAAATACATGCGAGTTGCACGTTTCTCACGTTTCTAAGAGCATACCCGATATATGTAAAAAATAACTCCATTCTCGAATCCGTCACAGCATACCGCTACCTTGGCGTTCATATAACAAACAATTTCTCATGGAAACAGTACATTGAACACACAATATCTAAAAGTAACCTACTGTGGGATAACTAAAAAGAAATCATTTTCTCGCTCCATCTTCACTACAACTACTGCTATACACCACATACATTCGTCCCCAACTAGAGTACGCATCATCTCTTTGGGACCCACATCAATAAATATTATTTCGACGGAGTTGAATCAGCGCAAAATCGTTCTGTTCGTTCCAACTAGCCAACTACCATCGTACAAAAAGCGTAACAGAAATCCCAATAGTTGCCGTTCACCGGAAGCAAGCTCGCATTTCACTTTTTTCATAAAATTTACTATGACAATGCCACTCTCCGATCGATCTTCATTCACCCACCACCATTCACATCTGCACGTAGAGATCATCGTCATAAAGTCAATGTCTCATTTTGTAACACCGTCAAGAGCGCACAGTCATTTCGTCCCAAAATTTCAGCCGAATGGAATAATCTATTATCATAAATATTGAACATTCGAGATCCAATCCTTTTCAAAAATGCTCTAGTTCACATGGTTTAGTGTTGTAAAGGTTCTTGCTTTTCTTCTCTTTCTTTTTTTTTCTTCCTTTGTTTTTTCTTGTTTAGTGTTCGGAACTTGTTTGCTTGTTATTATTACAGAGTTCTAATATGTTTACTCACTTGAGCTTTACATTTTGTATTATCAATTTTTACACCAGTGTCAATCATTACTTCTGCAGTGGTTCTTACTGGGCATTGCTACTGCACTCGATTGGTTGATGTGCGTTTTTTTCCTCCCTTCCTATTTTGCTCCTCGTTATAGATAAGTGTTCTTGCCCCTCCTTTCTATAATTTACTGTATATACCTTGAGGGTATTACAAATAAATAAATGAAGAAATAAATAAATGTTAATTGTACATTTATGTAGGAGAATTGGTGAAATGTCTATTGGTGTTTGGCAGCTATTGCACCATTTAACGTGGATGCGCCCACGTTGGCGCTTGGTGGCGCATCTCCATCCCGACGCCTAACGGCTATGATCAATGATTAAACAAACCTTTGTGGAAGCTGTAGCAGTTAACATTGAAAGTGCAATCAGAGAAAACGGTGCGACAGCCAGAAGAGCGCCGCTGACTGAAAGCAGAACTTGGGCTAATGCTGCCATCCCGTGGCGTGTTCAAGAGCTATTGAACACCACTCCCGGACTAGAGGGAAAGGCAACGCGCGTCCTATCTCCGCTCTATATCCGGGCCGCAATTTTTGCTAGCGGCGAGCGTAAGCGGGTAACACGGTGTTAAATCCAGGTGAAGCAGGCGCACGTCGCAGAGCTATTATAAATATGGATGAATGCTATGCGCGAGGCTGAGGCTTGAGCTGCAGTTGCCACCTAGCGGTGCCTTAAGGCGTTGACAAAAGTCTCCTATTAGAAACTCGCCGAATGGGACGGACGCGTAGGAACGATGCGTTGAAGGAGGTAATCGCGGAGGCCACGGTCATGATGCATTACTTCACTTTACCGCTCCCAGACCCCGACAACACCCCGCCGAACAAGAGCACTGTGAGAGGAAAGTGGTAGATGTAAAAGGCGCGTTTTTAGAGACGCCAGAGTGTGTGACCGTAGCGCAGTAGGTAGCATGCCCGGCATTTGTTATCGCGGACCGAGAGGACGTGGGTTCGACTCCCGTTGACGGAACTTTTTTCTTTGCCGTCTGATGATGTGCATTTTGTCGACGTCATTTCCATGGCGGATATACGTCACTATAGTCTTGGTGGACCCCAGCATAAAACACTTTCGTGTTGAAAAAAAAAAAGGAAATGTAGGCAAGTGGTTTAAATGTTGAACATATGTGGCTGTCGATTGCAAGCCTAAGCTTGAGTTGAAAGTTTGCGCACCCCCTGTCCCATCCTCTTGTTTCGCTACTCGTTTGTGCATTTCTCTAAGCTCAAATACATTACAATGCAAGACTAAAATCAATAAGTAAGCCAGGTTGAATTTAAAAAGACTAGCAATGTCCGAGTCACTTTACCGGCCTACAACCCGTAAACCAGTGGCGCCAGCAATTTTTTTTTTTCAGAAGTGCTTTACGGTCTAATTTTTCGCATTCAGCACTCAGTGCATTCGGTGACTAAGCGATCCCCAAATGACAATATTTGTTGTATCATTTCGTCACCGCAGCGGTTTGAATGAGCCTTAGGTCAGTTGGGTGTACCAAACTTATAATATGCTGCCTTTAGCTGGCAAACAACCGCTTTGGCAATCAACATAAGAAATTTTCATAGCTTAGAGCAGAACAAAAAAAATGCTCACAACAACTGCAACATTAGTAATATAACATAAATAATAATAATAATAATAATAATAATAATAATAATAATAATAATAGTAACGTCTTTATTTTCATCAATGATGGAGGAGACTGCGGGTAAAAGTCGCTTGAAAGACAAGCAACTTGAAGGAGGCCCACAGCCACCTCTACAGTGCAGGCAGAGATAGCACACATGTTCAGAAAGAAAAGAAGAAAATCGTCATACAGAAAGCATAATAAGCATACAAAATTCAAAAGAATTCAAAAAATACAAAGAATTCGAAAAATAAAGAAATACAGAAATACAAAGAATGAACGAATTAAAAACCACACTTATTTACTCTGGGAGTATGCACTGATGTAATGTTCGCGCAGTAATCGTGCAAAGGTATTTCGTAATTCAGTCTCTAACTTATTAAATTAATTTAAAAGGGTCGGTGTTGTGCACGATATTCTTTGCATAGAATAATTTGCCCGTGCAGTGACCACCTTCCACTGTTTTGCGTGACGAGTGCCATATGAATGCGTCATTTTCAGCTAGATTAGACAGCTCACGAAAGAAGCTTAAGTTTTCCTTGAATTCTCGTTTGAACGCAAGACTTATAATTATAAAGGTTAAACACGCGGATTATAGTTGTTTTCAAAAATAAATCTGAAATATGGGAATTGTATGGTACATAAAAAGCGCCGCTCGAATAAACTTTTTTTTGCAATATATGAAGCATTTCAAGATTTGTGTATGTCGTCGTACCCAATACCGAAAAACAATAATATAATGAAGAAAAAAAGAGTGTGTTGTAAATAAGAAGCTTTATTTGAAAAGGTAATATAAATCTATGAAGCGCCATCATACCAACCACACGAGATTACTTGCCTAAACCCGATTCGATGTGTGCATCCCAAAGCATATTTTGTGTAAATGTACAGTATTTTCACATTGCTTACTATTTCAATTTTTTCAAGTGCATAAAGAAACCTGATGTCATTGCAACTGATCTGCTTAGATTTGGGTCTGAAAATCACAGCGTTAGTCTTTTTTTGTATTAATTTGCAAAACGTTTGCTGTTGACAATTCTTCAAGGGCTTTTAGAGCAGCGTTGGCTTTGTTCTGAAGACTACCAAGTTCAGGTGGTGAGAAAAATAGGATACCGTCGTCAGCATACAGTACGTATTTTGCATTTTTGTAAATATTTAGAGGTCATTTATGTAAACTACAAAAAGAAATAGGCCGAGAATACTACCTTGAGCGACGCCTTTACTGATGTGTTTTAAATCTGAGCGGTAGTTTTCAATTTGTACGTATTGGTAGCGATGATATAAGCAAGACTTCACAAGGTTTAGATAATGCCCGCGAAGACCGTAAGTTTCGAGCTTCTCAAGTAAGACGGAATGATGGATGCAATGAAATGCTTTAGGGAAATCAGTGTAAAGGCCGAGCACAAGATTTTTGCTTTCAAATTGTGATAGAATGAATTCTTTTTGCTGAAGTAGGGCTAATTCGGTAGACAAGCGTTTCCCAAACCCGAACTCTGTGGTTGTGGTGAGGTTGTGCTTATTGGGGTTGTGATAAGATTGTGCTTAGTGGTATTGTGCTTAAATGGGGTTATAATATGATAGATTCAACAAATATGATGTAGCGTTCCTACTAGGAACTACCACATTAAATAGACATAATCTCAGATAGACGGGTGTCATCCGCCATTTTATTTTTAACTTCTTCTCCTTCACTTCTCCCCTTAGTTCACTTCTACGTCTTCTTTCATGCACTCATCGCAGACCGCTTCACTCTACCACAACAGTTGCACATCGTACCACTTTCTCGCAGTGGCACCTAAATAACGACGCATATTTAAAATCTTTGTGTCGTCCTTTTTTCCACATATTCGTGTTGCATGCGTACTCATAAAACGACATCCAACACTCAGCATTTGGCGAGTCTCCTTCAAAAATATCCGGTTCTACAATGTGCTGCACCGATTTGTCTCGACGAAGCAACTCGGCCAACATCCTCATTATTTCGGTTTGTTGCACCAGGCACTGTTGCTGTTGTTCAATGCCAGACAAAACCAAGCTCACCTTCTCGGAAGGCGTTTCCTGCTTGACGGTGCCACGGCGAATAGGTTCCAAGACGAGTTCGCTGAGTGTCTGAAGCTGTAGGTTCACTGTGACTGATCCTGTTTCCACGAGGGCTTGACGTGTCATCGAGGCTTCTTGCAGTACAACGTCGATAAGTCCGGTAGAGCTAACTTCGCGAGGAATGTCCATCACTGGCTCACCGTGCACTTGGTAGCGTTTGAAGACAAGGGCCTCCGATGACGCCACATCGATGAAAAAGGTAATCCACATGCTTGGTCTTCAAAAGCGGTCGGCTGCGCCAAAATGTAGCGTTCCTACTAGGAACTACCACATTAAATAGACATAATCTCAGATAGACGGGTGTCATCCGCCATTTTATTTTTAACTTCTTCTCCTTCACTTCTCCCCTTAGTTCACTTCTTCGTCTTCTTTCATGCACTCATCGCAGACCGCTTCATATGATTCCACAGAACATTGCAATAACACCACCACATATTAGGGTAAGGCGGGGGCAAAATGAGACACGGGGCAAAACGCGCCATTTTGGCTTTGCCGACCTCTATAGCTAATACAGAAAGTACTTTTTTTTTGTTCCTATATTTCAGCGAGAGGTGTTGGGAGTTGTCCACCTTGTTATGTGTAAAAGTTGATGATTGCTCACAGCGTTCGCGTTGGAAAAATTACGCGGCTGGTGTCAGTGTGTTCGTGACCCGTCAAAAAGGGGCGAAATTCTTCTCGGCCAAATTTCGGATCCGTGCATGAAGCTACTCTGGCGTCAGTACAACAACGTAAGTATTTATATTGTTACTTTATACTACTAGCTACATACCACCAAAATTTTAGTTGATTTGGTGCGCGGGGCCAAAGGGAAAATTTTTTTGAATTTGGGCATGTGAGGGGGGCAAGACGCGACAAAAAGGCATTGAATTTTCTTAGAGGGTGTCTTTCAAGTGAACCATTTACTTACACTAACTATATATTATACTTTATTGTTTAGGAGGGTTCGGACGCACGAGAGAGTATCATGTAGAGCTTCCTGGGAGGAAAACGACGTGAAAAAACACTGAGTGCTGTTCAGGACACTCACTCCATTCGCGCAGCATTGAGGTTTTTCCGCGTTCCCAAGGTTGCTCTCAAGAGGTGAACGCAAAATTGGAAGAATCTCCAAGTCAAGCCGTTCACTAACAAGTCTCGGCATCGAGTTTTCCTCCAATACCAAATTAAAAAAAAGAAGCGCGAGAAAATTCAAATCTAGCACAGTTTTAAATTCATCGCCTCACGAAGCCCGGCTGACGAAGCTGAAAGCCCCGAAGCGCCCGCGCAGTTGTGCACCAAAACGGCAAAAGAAGGCGAAGAAGATGCGTTTGAACATATCTAGCGTCCAATCGTTGAATAATCCAATGAAGTGCAAGCTTTCAGCAAAATACAACAATAGCACAAAAAAAGACTGGTGGTGTTTGATCTGCAAGGAGTTTTGGAGCAAAACAGCACCGGATTCTGTCTGGATTCAGTGCGTGGAGTGCAAGGACTGGGGTCATGAAGGCTGCGTGAGAGCCCATGGAGTTTAATTTCAAGTGCTTCTACTGCAAGAATTGAAGGTTTATTTTTTTTTCACACTGTCTCGTTTTGCCCCGCAGGTTGGGGCAAAATGAGACATCTGGTGCATTTTTTTATTTCTTTTTAAAATAAAGTTTTTGACAGTGGCAACATGGTGATATTTATGTAGCACATACCTTGTACCCAAAGGAAACTTTCTGCATTGATGTTTAAGGGTAAAGATTGAAATAAAAATAAATATTCACAATTTTTAAATATTTGTCTCATTTTGCCCCACCTTACCCTCAAGAACACCATACATTTACACGAGCTCTTTTGTTCGATATACCTACCGCAGAAAGTTACTCAACAGCTTCATTTGGCAATGCATTCCAGATATGAATAGCTCATGGCAAAAAATGAAAATTTAAACATGTCGAATTTTGTCAGACAATGGTCTGATGCGTTTATTATGGCAGATTCTGGTGTAGTGGTGGTGTGGTGGCTGCACGTAATCTCGTGTCTTTATACTTAGGTGGCCATGATAGAGCATAAATATAAACTTCATGGCAGACTAAAGAGGACGACACGCAAAGGAATAATCAGTGCTGCTTAAATTTGTATACTTTCTCGTTCCTGTAGGAGCTATTTCTTGTGTGCGTTCTATACAATGCTACCGTACTCGAGAACCCGCTTTACCAATGTTTTATATGCTGTTATTGTCACAAGCTATGGTGCCGCAGGCAATTTGCTTAGCGAGAAAGCTAGCGTTCGGAAGGTCTTGCACGTGTTTTCTATATGCGCATTCCATTTCAGGGCTTTTGGTAGGTCACGCCTAAATATTTTACCGAATCTCTTTCTACTAAATCGTTACCTAATCTATAATTCAAATTAGCAATCGTGATTTTATTTGTTATGATCACACATGCAGTTTTCCTAATTCTCATTTCCATTCCAACTTGTCCCACAAATGGGTTATATTGTTAAGTGAATTATTTAATCTGAGCTGATCCTTGATTTCTCGCACTCAAGCGCAAATGACTAAGTATTCGGCGAGGACGAGTAATTTTAATCCTCTTGTTTACGCAATCAGCGATGTCATTATGTCATTACATAGGATATATACAATAAGTTGAATCCATGCAATTCTGTTTTTAATGCGTGGTTGGAAATTATACCCTATTTTACGCAGGCACACGCTCGCACATACAGTATGCTTGGAAGGAATCGCAATTATGGGGTTAGCGTGCTTTGATCATCATATAGAGGAAAGCTCCAAATTTTTGCTGAGCCAACGCGCCATGATTGAAAGGCGATCGAAAGGTCCTATAAAGGAATCCATCTTCTTGTCTTATGTTTGACAGCTTTTCCTCATTTTTATTCCTATCGACAATCAGGCAACGTGCCTTGGGAAGGAAATGCCCAGCCGGACGTGGGTATATATTCCCAGTGCGGGTAGTCAATATATAGAACGCACGAATGCTCTTCAGTATAGGCGTGGACGTGGACGGAATGTAATTGCCTTTGAAATATGGGAGCCTTTTGTCAGCCATATACGGAAAAACGTTGAATGGGTAAATCGTATTTGGTATAGAGTGTTTTTTATTACAAAGTATGCCCGTTCTGTATAATTTATATGTTCTTATCACCACGTTTGCTGCCATGGACCACCTTTAGTGACGTGCGCGAGCTTTTCCGGAAACCACCATCCTCTGTCCTTTTCGTATACCACGAAGCGAAACCTCTTCATTGGCATCAAGGTTTATTTCTTAGTGCACCCAGATAAACCAAAGCATTACTCATCGTCTTCACCTATGCCATCTTCTTTCACAGCCCAACTTGGTTCAACATCTGTAAAACAACTAAGAATGAGATCACAACTCACGCACACACACACATTTAAGCACAGGCTGTTCAAACAGAAGTATACTGAAGTACACAAGAACCTTAGAACCTTAACAGCCATGTTGTAAAAAAAAAGATTCATTTGACTCTCTTTTCTGGGTCCTAACTTGTCAGGTACATGACTCCCTTTAAAGAGCCATATGAACTCTTTTTAGAGAGCATTATAATCTCGTTAGTCGTGGGGCACGAAATAGAGTTAACGTGTGTTTAAAGAGAGTCATACGCGTAGCATGTCAGGGCTCACTGAAAAGAGTAATACGTACTTTTTTTCTTGTAGTGCGCAATGCTAACAATAAAAAAAGTAATTCAAAAATAAATTAGTTTAACATGTCCAGAAACCACCGTAAGGTTTTAGTTCTGGCGCTCTTAAAAGAAAAGAGACTAACAATAATCGAGAGGTTTCAAAAAATATTAATCAATAAAACGAATACAGTCTACAGGAGAAAATGCGAACTAATGGGGAAGATGTCAGCACGACAGGGCAAAGCACATTAACGCAGCACAAGATCTACAGAAGGAAATCGTTCAATTCATTTTTCATGAAACGAAGTACCGCAGTGGCTCTCGCCTAATACAACCGACATTCAAGAATCGCTTGTGTAGTCACTTCTCGCGCTGTTTTTTTCTGCAAAGATGAATAAACGTCACCCCGCTATGCTTTTCCCCCAAAAATATGGATAAAAAGAATTTAAGAGTTACGTTCACGACCTTCAGATATTTATTCGATGAGATGAAAGTCAGCGAACAGTCAGATATATCCAGCGTAGATAACATATATTCCTTTTTCCAAGGTTCTTCCTCTTCTGCCATCACGTTACAGCTTTTTATTTCCATTTTTTTGCCCCATTTCATCATAAATGACCCCGAAGCAGCGGTCGATTATCGAAATTCTCTCTCTTGATGAAAACAGCGGCTGTGGAACAAATGCTTCGGGACACGTCCGGGCAGAAAGGATCAATTCCTCAGCTCTCGATTGCAGTGGGGACGATTTCGCAGCTTTGTTTGCTGAGCTTATACGTATAGTTCGTTTTTCTGCTGCCGACTGGAGGGCGCCTTGAAATGATCTCTACTGTGTCATGTTTTTGGTTTTATTTTTGGTGACCTTGAGACGCCTAGCTGTGCCTTTTAGACATAGGAAAGACGTTCAGTGCAATGTCCAGGGCTACCAGTGTAGCAGTGTCCAGGGCTACCATCCTCACGGACACAAGCGCTACATATCAGCTACATATTGTGTTGCTAATACCCATGTTGCTGTTGGCATCGTTACACAACTGTAAACAACTGGTTATATGAAACATATGCGACTGTTCAACACATGTCTGTGCGAACAACATTTATACATATCTTTAGCGTCATTTCGTCACGTTTCGCAGAATAAAAATATCACAACACAGTCACCTTCCCTCCGCATGCTTCGCATAACATCGATTCCCAAAGTACGTGGGATCTGCCGAATTTTTTTTTCATTATCCTGTTGAGGAGATAGAGCAAATTACTACCTCACCATGGAGAAACGTTTCCAAGTTAAGCACGTCGCCATGCTTTGCATTAAAATAAAGGAAAGCTTGCAAATAGAAAAATAACTTTTGACTTTTTCGCAAAGACAGCGTGAGGTGAAAAAGTTCGGGATGTAAAAACACATATGAAAAGCAAACGATGACGAAAGGAAGATATAGGCGAAAAAAAGGGTGTTTAGCAGTTTTATGAATTATCTTTTTTTTCTCATCTGCAACATTCAAGCAAGAAACCCTCGAGCCGGGTAAACTTTGAAACCTTAGGCGTACATACTACGACAATGAGGATATCAATAAACGCTGACTGCGAAGCAGGGAGATCTGCTTTAGCATGCGCCATATCATAACATGAGTCACGTCATGAATAATTCTTAAAGGGGTGGTGCCATCAAGTTTTGAGGCTATAACAAGCCTGTTGTGGGTTCCCTCTGTATGCAAGGACACTCCACATGAAGGGTCGGACGCAGCAAACGTTTAGAATATATTTTAATTCACTTCCAAAGTGTACCTAAATGCTCATTCTCCCGATCGATGCCCATCGCTAGCGCATCAAAACTGACGTAGCTCTATGGGAAGGACAACGAAATTGTAGTGGCGTCACACCATATCTGCAGTGACGTGAGTGTCCTCGGGACCTCTGTTACCTCCAGAACGTACGTACCGGCAAAGCATCGGTTGCTACATCACTTGCCGAGTTTCGATCGCTTCCTGGCGAAGTGCTGCGCATCTTCGCGCGAGCCTTGTATGGTCACGTGACCAAGCCTACTACACTGCTACGTCACTGCCCAACTTGGTGCCCAGAAACCGAAACCGAAAGTTGTCCGCATAAATAAGGCGATATTAAATTACTTAGCGAGAATACGTGAATCTTGGTGCGTGTATCATGCTTCCTAGAGCTATAAGAAACGCTTGCAGCGAAAAACGCGCTAGCCACAAATTTGGTGGCACCACCCCTTTAAGCTCTGTTTTTTTTTTTTTGCGATAGAAAAATGAGGCTGTGGAAAAAATAGTGAGCTTAGAATCATCCGTATTACACTTTGACCTCCTATTGAAACTAAACTGTACTTGTAATCCCTTCTAATCTTCAAAAAAATGATTACAAACACCCTTATTATGTTGCAGAGTAGGAATGAGAGCTGCCGTTTAAACATAACTTGAAGCTTCCACGGATATGTTAAGTCTCCTCGCAGATTGACATAACCTTGCAATCTCACTTGCGACCAAAGTGTTAGCTTCTGGCTGAATCGACCTCCTAATATTTTGTAGTTGTGTCTTAGCGCTCGATCAGTCGAAAATTTGATGCGTGAAGTGTTTGTTTGCTACGGTGAACATCCTCTCCAACAATCGGCCAGCTATGCGTGACCGTGCAGCATTTTCACATCATCATATTGCTAACAAAGCTGTACGACTGTCGACTGATTATCTGTCATGTGCGCATGTTAAGCGGCATTTCAAAGCATATTTTAGATAAGTAGAATGAGGTATATAGGATAGTGTAGTGAAGACTGTTCCTCTGTTCTTTTACTTGTGTGACAATACAACCTTCTCTCTTAACAGTTCATGCCGAATTTCCTGTAGCTGAGCAGGGTGACATAGACTTCGGATCATTTTGAAACATCAGCCACACTGGATTAGCGGCTATCGCTGAGCGGCTATTCAAGAGACTGTTGATGTAATACTGGCCGCAATGTCGTAAAAGCACCAGAGTTCTGTGTGTTGGATACATGATAAGGAACCCGTGTAGTCTAACCTAATCCTAAGGTTATCACTACGACATGCATCATGATGAGACATATATAGGAGGACG
>JALIZH010026554.1:0-17378 GCA_030522465.1 Rhipicephalus appendiculatus
AAATGCACTGCTCCCCTCTGTAATTCCTTCGGGTCTTCAGGGTACTATTAAATAAATAAATAATTGAGGAGCCTATTTTCAGCGGGTAAATGGGGCAGCGGAGGTTGCCATAACGTACTGTTTTTCTTTGCGGAATAACAGACTGATGGGCAATTCGTGTGGGTTCATAATGACATCTAGTGATTCATGAAACATATGAGAAATGCGCTAATTTGTCTCCCATGAGGGGACACTGCTCAGCGACTTATGATCGAAAGCCAGTGCTACAAAGAATACAAAATGAGTGAGTTGGTGGCAGGACATGCGTTTTTTTTTCTTTCCTGCTTCAAAGGCTACATTCTTGAAAGATGCAGGGAGGGGGGCCAAGGGATGGAGAGCAGTGCTCGCGTCTCGAATATTTATGAGACCACTCCTTATCTTCATACTAGCGCATACTCCACCGCCCCCCCCCCCCCCACGCTCTATCTTTCCCATTGAACTTCTGAAACAAAATTTTGAAGGCTAGATAACATGTGGTATAGATTTGTGTATACACACGCGCATCATCTACGAAAAATCAACGGATAATATAGCCTAGGACATACTTAAAATCGATTTTAAAGTTCCTATCGCCCTACTGCAGCTAAACGTGCCTTCGTTTATTGTGTAAACAACCAACCACCCGCTGCGTCACGAGTTTAAATATAAAACTCCAACCAAAATCACCAATCGTCGCCACAGCAGCGGATAGAAGAAAGGAAGACAATAATTCGTGACCTTTGCACCAACGGCTACACAAAGGCGTTCATTCGTAGAGCCCTCCGTAAGAGAAAAGACGGGGGGAAACGTGACACCAATGGCGCCGAAACGACGCCACGTGTCGATCCCCTACATTGCGGGCGCCAGCGAAGTAATAGCCCGTATACTAAGGAATGCAGGGGTCGACGTTTCCCGCAAGCCATCCACCACCATCGGCAGTTTCAACCCTCGGCCCAAAGACAGCGCATCTGCGGAAAAAGCGCAGGGCGTCGCGTACCGGATCACGTGCGCCGACTGCCCCGCTTCCTACATTGAGGAAACCAAGAACTTCCATGAACGAATGCGGCAGCACAAGAATGACCTCCGTCACTTCAACAGTGGACGGAGCCAAGTGACAGAGCACTGCTAGCGGTTTGACCACCATACCAGTCCAGACGGTGCGGTGATTTTGGAAAAAGAAAGGAACCTTCGCCGGCGGCCCCTCCTCGAATCCTGGTACGTTGAGCAGACAGCGGGAAACATCAACCACACCACGGGGGCACTGCCCTCCCTCTACTGCCAGGGCTTGCGACGACTCACGGCAAACCATCACGCCTGGCAAGAAGGCATTGCACATCTCGGGCCTTCTCACCCCTGAACAAGAAGCCGATCATGCTTCGAAACGTCGCGGTTTCTTAAAATGCGTTTTGGCTGGAGTTTTCTCTTTTCTCCAGTTTCCTGTTATCCCAACCAGGCAGACTTCTGCCGAATGTTCACCTTTGAAAGAACAGAGATATTTCTGTTGCAGGCAAGAAGCCTAGAGTGTCGAGCTCGTTGCTTCGTTTTGTACTGTCCTTGCATTCCTTGGGGGGGTATTAGGAGCTCGAAAGCAAGATACGAGAAACGATCCTGGGAAGCGCCCGTGCCATGAAGCTTTTTGCCGTGTGGCTTGGACCAACGCAATGACGGCTGAGGGACCACGGAAAGTGCTTCGGCGCGTCTACGGTGACTATGAATGGAAAGGTGTTTGAATAGGAAAGAATAGAAAAAAAAACGAAGAAAAGCGGGTTTTGCTTGTGTCGGCAAGGACTGAACTGCAGGCGTGCTGGGAAAATATGGCAGCAATATCTCCCAAAGAGAGTCTAGAATTCGAAGAGGTCATTAAAGTTGAAAAGCAAACAGAATTCTTTGACCACATTACAGCCCGAAGAAATTCGTTTTTGCGAGTGATGAAGCGTCGCGTGTGGCATGAATGGTGCGTTTCTACCCCCCTTCCTCCTTGAAATCCGGTCGCTACAACTTTCGAGGGACCACGGGGGGCAAGCTTTATCTAGCCACTTTAAAATAACGCAGCCGCTGTTTAACTGGTAGCGAATGACATGACGAAAGCCGATGGTCTGTGTCGTCGCTACATTGTTAACAAAGCTTGAAATTCGGCGAGATGGTGCATAGCTACTGGGAAATTTTTGAGCGCGAAACAATGCATTCACAAGGCATTCAAAAGCGCCCGTCATGTCTCTCTCGTACTTGTGAATGTCTTGTTTGGCACTCAAAAATTTCCCAATTGCCACATTTATTCATGGAAAAACAGAAGCGGCATCTAAAGGCACAAGCGGTTCCATGCAACAGAGAGCGAAGGGGCGCTCGATGCTCGCGAATCGTGCTGCTTTGTCGTATTTGAATCCATATGAATGATGAATCTGGAACATTGCACTCATTCTCCGTTAATTAGGTACGCAATTGTAGATCAAACTCAATGTGGATCACGATGTCGCTTAATAAAAGTGCCCTGGAGTTGTAGATGTGTCATATCATGCTGCACAGCCCACTCACATGCCCTCGTATATGAGGGCATGGACAGCTTGATAATTTGAAAAATAACTTCTGGGGCTTTACAAGCCGGTACATTTATACGATTACAAGGCACGCCATAAAAGGAGGCTATAAATATTTGTAACCATAGGTCGACAAAATAAATGGAGCCCACGAAGACTCAATAAATGTTTTTCACTGAGCACTCATTAGGACCCAGACTAACCAAAATTCTGCTGAAGCGAACTCACTCGGACTCAGACTCATGAATATTTTCGTCAACCGGACTCACTCGGACTCATACTCACCAAAGTTTTCCGCAAGCGGGCTCACTTGGACTCATACTGACGAAAATATAACTCAGCCGGACTCACTCAGATGCAGACTCACGAATATATTCGTCATCCGGACTCACTCGGACTCAGACTCACAAAAATTTTCCTCAAGGAGACTCACTCCGACTCAGAATCATCTAAGTATAACTCAGCCGGACTCACTCTGACTCTGATTCACCAAAGTGTAACTCAGCCGGACTCACTCGAACTCAGACTCACGAAAATTTTCCTCAAGCGGACTCACTCGGACTCAGACTCACCTAAGTATAATTCAGCCAGACTCACTCAAACTCAGACTCACGTCTCAATCTGAGTCTGAGTAGGTCTGAGTGAGTCGACTCATGAGTGAGTTTGCCGACCTATGGGATGGACAGACGGACGGACGGACGGACGGACGGACGGACGGACAGACGGACAGACGGATGGACGGACGGACAGACGGACGGACGGACGGATAGACGGACGGACAGACGGGCGGACGGATGGACAGACGGACGGACGGACAGACGGACGGGCGGACGGGCGGACGGACGGACGGACACCGGACGGACCTGAGCATGAGACATTAAAGGCTTTCGCCTTAAAATAGAGGAGGCGTTGGCCTAGCGGATGCAGCAAAAGCGGACCCGCCAGGGCACATGTGCACTTTTTTTAAGGGGAGGGGGGGGGGGAAGGGGGTCACGGCTGATTACGGACGCACTTAGGAAGCGTTCGTTAAAAACGTGCCCAAAAGGGAGACCACGGTGTAAGAAAAATAATTTAGGCGCGGACACTCTCTGCCCGCCGCGACGAAGAGCGCGTCCAAATGTTCGGCTATAGTACATGCGCCGGCCCCATTTTCGTGGCACTAAAACGAAGGGGCTCTGCGACGCGGGGGCCTAAAGGGACCGAGCGCGACGAAGTGGACGCACGTTTTTAGGGGCGAAGCTCCTAAGGGTGTTGGCCTGTCCCTTCTCTGTAGTTGTAGTAGTAGTAGTAGTAGTAGTAGGTACGTAGGTAGATAGTCACGTATAGTGGAATGTACCCACTCCACGTGATAAACATGACGATGACGCAGTACACTGGAATGTACCCACTACATGTGATAACGATGAAGTATAAGCGCGTTCCAGTATAGTGGAATTTACCCACTACACGTGATAACGATGACGATGACGCTGACGACCATGAAGTTGAAGTATAAGCGCGTTCCAGACCACACATTCTCTTTCTGCCATGGATGAAAACGATCGAGCTTCGCCCACTCATCATCATTCATTTCGTGGATATGGCGTGATTTTCGTTCTTTTTCGCGTTGTAGTTTTTATATCACTGTGCACGCTGGCAACTAGAGCTAGAAACGCACGCCGCGTTCTTCTCGACCGAAAAATACCACGTTCGGCGATTGCCGCAATTGCCTCCACAATAGGCACGGACGCTAAGTGCGCAGCTCGTTCTCTGTAGTACATACGCCGGCCACGGTTGTATGGGGGGGCGATGCGACGTGGGGGGCCTTGAGAGACCGAAAGCGTCGAACCATCGCGTCGATGTGTTCAGCGAGCGTTTCATTTTCTTGGTATCCCTGGGGGTCGGTGCCGTCAATGCTGAGACGTCCCACAACATAGTTTCCTATAAATACACTAGAGGGAACACTGGCGCTAGTGTTTATGGAAGCTGCAACACACGACGCTTTAGCCAGCATGGAAATGATGGGTAGCACAGAAATTTGCCTAGTCTTGCCTGGTCTTCGTTCTTGTGTCTCCGCTTGGCTCCGTGTGGCCTGAATCTGCTTTGCCGCAATGCGAAGTTCAGCAAAGGTTTAGCAGTTACGCTTCACCACCCTGACATTTTTAGGCTCAGGAATTCAAATTGGCTCACGAAGTTCACAACGGCCCATTCTTTTAAACAGAACCAAAAAACAGTATTAAACAAAGCCACAAGTGTGTTCGAAGCCGGAAGCACGAAGACTAGGCAAATTTGTGTATTACCCATCATTCCCATGCTGGCTGAACGATCGCAGCGCCAGAGTCCCCTCTAGTTAATTTTAGGAAACTCGATGTCCCACAAGAGCTCCATCGCGCCCTCTGGTCAGAGATGAACCCATGCACGAGACACCACGCGACGCTGCGGCAGCTGCAGCTTCTCATAAGCAAACATACTGAAGGGGACGCAGCCCAAGGTTACCGAACAAAAATGTAATGTCTGTTGCATTTATGTTACCGCTAATGAAAGACATTCACTTTCATTAGCATATACGCAGGCATCTTCTTTATTTACTTCGATAATCTTAACCGGGACACTTCTCGCTTAAGATTCCTCCCGTTTCCTGTAAGCGATTCACTTTTACACAAGATAAAGATGGCTCTTCTAAAGCTTCAGGATATCGGGAAGCAGGAACTCGTAGATTGCAGACGAGCGGTATGGCAAGGAATCGAAGCGAGGGCGTCCCCTTATCACGTGTGCGTTGCCGCTGCTAGTTCAGTAATCAGGCCTAATTAGTGATTCCCCGAACAGCCAGCCTTTCAATCTGTATGATTAGCGCCGGCGTCGTCGTTTTCTTCCTACGCGCCGCCGTAAGGACGCAGGCGTTCCCTTCCAGTCTCCTGGGTTCTCGCCTTTCAAACCTACTACTTTCCCTTAGCGCATGAAAGAAAGAAGCGGAAGGCCCGGAAAGAGCGAAGCCTGGAGGGAAAGGCCTGGGAGACGTTATTTGTGAGTAGATCTTGCTGAGATTTCTACGTTCGCCTTTCTGAACCTTCGGGAAGCGCCTTCGGGTGATTTGATTCTGTGTGCAGGAGCGACTTGTAGACTTTCGACGAGTGTCTTTTGCTTTTGTTCTATTTCCGACGTGAAGGCGGACCCTAACGAGGAAGGGAAAGGACGCCAAGAACAACCTCATTCTCGCAATTAGCAACGCCGAAGATTCGAGCTGGGAGATTGGGAACGCTGTTGCTACATAGGCAAAGAAATCGCAGTCACTATGCGCATTGTCGTGGGTCATATTTCGGACACGTCCGTAGTGTTATTAGAAGTGCGAGGTTTTACCGAGAGCCGTGGATAGTAGAATGTTGGCCTCGATGACGTGCCTCGGGCACTACTACTCGATAATTGAGTTAGAGTGGCGCTACAATAAACAATGCATATTGAGGTGGTCATTAGAGAACAATATAAAAATATACAGGCACATAGGTTAACACGCAGCCTGGATGTAACATCAGCTTTTGTCGTGGGGTTCAGTTAAATATAAACGCATGCACACACGCACAGCCACTTCACACACGCACACACACTGCACCCACTGCACACACACGCACACACACATGTACGCACGCACGCGGAGAGGGGGGTTCAATTGAAACACAAATCTGCCTCGAAATCAGATTAGATATTCGTTTTGTCACGTACAACAATAGGATCGTCTGCAAACCTCCTGCTAGACATTAGGTAGCTTAGCTGCATTTCCTTGCGCACAGAGCGGACGCAAAACTACAGTGTCAGAGACATAGGTCGGCAAAACATCAGGAGCTCACTCAGACTCAGTCATGAAATATGTTTTGCCCTTGGGACTCACTCGGACTCAGATTCACCAAACTTTTCCTCAATCGGACTCACTCGGACCCAGATTCACTAAAACTTTTCCCAGCCGGATTCACTCAGACTCAGACTCGCGGCTGCATCTGAGTCTGAGTGAGCCGACTCATGAGTCCATTAGCATACAATTGGCTTCTTCGAACTTGGTGTAAATGCTCTTTAACAGAAATATCGCGCGTAATCGGTGCTGTACTTGGCGCCTTTTCATTTCGTACCTTATCAGTGGTTGCAATCTAGTAAGGACCTTTTTTTTTAAAGAGATGACTCACATGAATTATTTTATGCAAAATTCCCGGGAAAGAGTTTTAAGGGGAGGAGGGGGGGGCAGTCACGGCACCCCCCACCCCCCTTCTCCGTAACTCACGCCTCTGATCAATAAATATTGAGCTGGCGTATGAACGCTGGTGCTTTGAAATATGCGTAAGTCGGCGTGAGTGTAAACATGAACCTACGTAAGGTTGATAGTAATGCTAAGTTGCGTAAGTAGAACCATAGATCGGCAAGAAAATGTGGAGCTCACTGAGGCTCACTCAAGAAATAAATTTTGGGCTTAGGGCTCACTCGCACTCAGACTCACCAAAATTATCCTCAACGGGACCACTCGGACTCAGAGTCACTAAAATTTTTTCTCAACCGGACTCACTCGGACTCAGACTCACGGCTTGATCTGAGTCTGAGTGAATCTGAGTGAGTCGACCTATGGTCAGAGATGATCCTTCAAGATGTGTGTGGGAGACCTACTTTTGTACTGAATTAAAACATTGTGACATTTTCTACATTTTTCACACGGTAGAAACTAAAAGTCGTGCTTGGATACTGCTGATGGTTTTTCGCATATATTTCACCATAAATAAATTGTCACCTACGTGTATTCTTCTTTAAATCGTAATCGGTCAGGAGAGTCATCGTCAGTAACTCATAAATGTAGGAAAAACCTGTAGTCCTTTCGTTGCGCATGCCGCTATTTGTCAATGTCGTTTTGTACGGGGTGCTGGGAGGAATATTTGCATGCAATTTGAATATCTCGCCCAGGAACCCATTCTGAGTGTGCTGTCGGCACCCTATATCACAGTTTGTGATATATCGTCGTAGCGACACCCTGCAGGAATGTGTCGTGATATGGTGGTGTTGTGCCGACAGCCTTTGCTTACAGTGAACCTCGTATTAATTGTGTCAGTACCTTTTTATCCACACGATACAACAAGCGGTCGATATGTTTCTTGCTTATGTTTTTCACCTAACACATTTCATGCAGCTCCTTCATGTACTTTGTTACGTTGCACGTAGCACTTAGAGCCATCATTTGTACAACACAGCTCCGTTTAACCATTCGCATCGGTATGCGCGTGTTGGCCTATGTGAGTCATCTTTATCTATGTGAATCTGCTGACACCATTTTGATGTGCATGTGCGCTTTATGGCATCTCTGTGTGCGCGTTTTCTATCTGATCTGTGAGTTTCATATCGAAGCACTATGCAACGTTCGATATAACGTAAGCTTTATTGATGTTCGCATAAAGTTTAGTTCAGATTGTTCTTCGGCACTTGAAACAAAACGCAAACCTCCTTTTCTCTCTTTTGCGATGCTCTTGCCAATATTTTTAAACTCGTTGAATTTCGCTTCATCCCATATTGTGATCTTTATTACAACTATGTGGAAAAAGTAGGCAGCAAGACGTCTTCTGACTTTGCGAGTTGAGGTTCAGCGAGCTTTTATTGCGATAGCAATTATATGGACACTCTCGGCTGGTTTTCGCCGTCGGCGTCGCCGTCGTCGTCTTGTCCCGTATATGTATATGTATCTATATATTTATAAAAACCTCAAAGAAAAATAATTCAGAAAAATGTTTCCGACGCGCGGCATCGAACCAGGGACCTCTCGCTCTGCAGCGCGTGGCGCTAACCGCTCAGCCACGAAGGCGAGCGTCCGTCAACGTTCAAACAGCGAGCTATTTATATACAGCGAGTTTTCAGCGTGATTTCAGCATTACCAGTGAGATGGCGCAAAGGCCGCGCTCGGCGGGGCTTACCTGGGCGGCCCGTTCGTCGCGACGCGCGCCCTCAGGCGCTCCTAACTCTCCGGCGCGCACTTGGCCCGAAGAGAGGGCGGGGGGGGGGGGGGCTTAGATGCCCGTGCGCGCGCGAGCTTATCTCGCGGTGGCGGAGAACGGGGCTTTCGCCGGAACGATAGCGTTGTAGTTACCGGGCGCGCGAAGGTCACATCGCTCCCTGCAGTCCCCCCCCGTTTGCGAAATGAGCATGCTTTTGAACACAGCGAAGTAACAACTGTGGCACCTGTTAGTTCGCACTCGTCTGTACCTGTGTATACGTTTCGTGCGTCGTCTTTGTTTGAGCAGCGCTTTAAGTGTCGAGCTATAAATGTTTTTAGTTCGCTCTCGTCCTGTGCGTGTTGTTTTCGTGCGTCATGTGTGCGTGAGCAGCGCGCTGCATGTTTCGAGTTGCTTGCCATTCGTCGCATGACATTCCAATTTGTTGCTATCGCATTCATTGCTTCGCCTTGTTCAAGTTCAAGTTCAAGTTCAAGTTTATTCAACATCAACGATATTAGTTTACAGAAAAGCGCGTTCAAAATTTGTAATACACAAGGAGCCCCAAAGTTAAAAACTGTCGGGGGGGGGGGGGGGGGGGGCTCCCATACATGATGTGAACGGGAAAGAAGATATACATCAGTCAGTGGTTACATTATCTTCGGTAGAAAGAAAAATGAACAGCGCGAAAAAAAAATCCGAAAGCAAAAATGCGTATATGTGTAACAGACAAAAAGAAAAAGGTAACATTGAAAAACAATCGCAAATTACAATACAAAACAAAAGAGCAATATAACATGTACCAAACAAAAATCAGTTGCTAGGATGAAAACAGTTGCTGCAAAAAGTATTTCTTTACTTGGTTTTTGAATGCATGTACCGTGGTTGATGATTTAATGATGTAAGGAAGGCAATTCCACAGCTTGATTCCCGTAAACGTGGTGGTGAACCTACCGTAGTTCGTGCGAACCTTAGGCAGAAGACGATTATCAAGCTGAGAAAACCTAGTCACGTTGTTATTTACAAAGCTTTCCACGACAATGCCATCAATATGTACAATACCACGAAAAAGCATATACATCACAATTGATAACTTCAGCTGAAAGAGGTGATGAAGAGGATGGATATTTAAATTATGATAAAGTGTACTTGCATTGGTTAAGAAATGGCTGAATGTCATGAGACGAAGTGCTTGATTTTGCATGCGTTGAAGTTGGCTGAGGTGGGTGAAATATGTGTTGCCCCAAGCTGATATGCAATAAGATAGATGGCTATGAATATGAGCGTGATAAAGGGAATGGATAATGTGTGGCTGAAAATATGAACGAGTTCTGATTATGACGCGTATTCCAAAGGTTATCTTGCGAATGAGTGATTGCGCATGAAGATTGAACTTCATATGCCTGTCGAGAACTACACCAAGAAACTTTGTGCTATCAGACATTGGTATTAAGTTATCGTCCAGACGTACAGATATAGATTTTGAAAGCACTGTCGGTTGGCAATGAAAGACCATGAAAACGGTTTTCGATGGATTAATTCTTAACATGTTCTTTCGACACCATGAACTTATGTTATGTAGATCAGCGTTAATTTTTTGTTGTAGGTCATTGATATCTTTAGCGCAAGTAAAAATGGTCGTGTCATCTGCATATAAGATACAGTCCGTAGCAGTCAAAATATTAGGTAGATCATTAATAAATAGCAAAAAGAGCAGCGGGCCAAGGATCGAGCCCTGAGGAACACCTTGATTTACTTTCTTAGCAGCTGAAACTTGACCGTCAATCTGAACAACTTGAGTACGATTAGATAAATAGCTTGAAATAAATTGAAGTGGTGGGCCTGTTATGCCATACGATTCAAGTTTATATATAAGAATGTTGTGATTGATCGTATCAAACGCTTTTGTTAAATCTATAAATACGCCACCAACCAAAAAGCCTTGGTCGATTGCCTTTTTTATTTTATCGGTGAGGGTTAGAAGCGCAAGCTCAGTGGAATAGCCAGGCCGAAAGCCATAATGTTTAGATGATAATAGACTAAACTTCGTAAGATAGGACAC
Source organism: Rhipicephalus appendiculatus (assembly GCA_030522465.1). Classification (NCBI taxonomy): domain Eukaryota; kingdom Metazoa; phylum Arthropoda; class Arachnida; order Ixodida; family Ixodidae; genus Rhipicephalus; species Rhipicephalus appendiculatus. The sequence continues at coordinate 10,545 of JALIZH010026554.1, forward strand.
TAATCGTGTATGCATAAGACGCTCAATTATCTTGCTAAAAAATGGCAGAATACAAATGGGCCTGTAGTTACTGAGGAGTTCACGATCACCTTTTTTGTGAACAGGTGTTATTCTACCAACTTTTAGGGAATCGGGAAACACGCCTTCTTTAAACATCTTGTTAACAATATCTGCAATGATAGGAGATAGCTCACTAGAAACTAACTTGATGTGAGATGGGTGAACAGAGTCAAGACCAGGTGCCGTAGACCTGAGCGAAGATATAACATGAAGAACTTCATCTGCACTCGTGGGCCGCAAGTAGAAAGAATGAGGCTGACGGGGCAAGGTTGGTAATGGGGGATTTGTGAGAGAATCACAGGTGCTGCTAAAGTACTCACTGAACGCATTGGCGATATCAGTTGGATGGCTGTATGTTTGTGCTTCAGTTTTTATTTTCGTTAGCTGCTCACGACTTTTATTATTTAAGAATTCGTTTATGACCTGCCAGTTGTGCCTCGTATTATTACCATTATCCAGAATTTTTTTCTGAAAGTAATCTCGTTTTGCACACTTAAGTGCGGCTGCTAGAGTGTTGGAATACTTCTTGAACCGAGCTCTAAGTTCAAAGTTGAATGGCTCACAATCCACTCTTTTGTGAAGCTGGTTTTTCTTCAAGATGCATCGAAGTAGCGCTTTTGTAATCCAGGGTTTTCTAGGAGTACTAAAATGATGAGTTATGGTATGTGTAGTCGTGCATTCGTTCATGCACTGAGTAAATGTAGTAAAAAATAGCTGATACGCCTTTTCAGCGCCGGATTCATTTATCACGACGGTCCAATCTGTTGATTGTACCATGGATACAAATTTTTGAGAATCAAACCGTATCCTCTCTTTCTTTTCCTTACCCTTATAATCGTCCTTGCCTAAAGTAAGAAATATAGGATAATGATCTGTTATCCTGTGCTCAATGACTCCTTCTACATTATCTGTAGCGAAATTGGTTAATATGTGGTCAATTAACGTATTAGATCCTGTCATGTAACATCTGGTAGGAGTGCTGAAACTGTGACTTTTTTTTCTTTACGTCTATGAGTACGCCATTGATGTGACGTATGGGTGCTCGATTCTGCGAGAAAGTAATCAAGCCCAACGCCAATCTTCCGTGTAATACGTGAAAAAAGATATAGATGAGTATGTGGTTCATTGCTGAAGTTTATCTCTTGCGTAAAAGTGTTTGCGTAAGTACGATCGCCACCGGTAAAAAAAGGAAAAGTGCAGCTTGCACCAAGTTGCTTAAGGCTGGGTCGCAGTCCAGTGGTTGGGAAGATTTTTCATCCCACACTGCACAAAGTGGCTCACGTATTGTGGGAGCGAAGCAGAAAAGAACGAAGAAAGCACGTTTTGGTTTCGTTGTGGTAACCTCCTTCCTACGACACAGGGTAAACCTCGACCATAACATCTCGGCTGTAATAACACCGACACAACGCTCTCTATTTATTGCGCTATCTTTTTATTATTACCAATATCTCTTTCCGTGGGCAAATGCTTTCATGCAGTAAGACGCCCTCCACGGAACGTCTCTGCTCATTAAACTAAGATAACATATTGACTACGCCCATTTCAAGCACGGCTTTGTTGAAAGCTTCTTGCTTTCTTTTACAGCGAAAGCTTTTATGAGAACAACAGCCGATTTTAGTGGCGTAGTTTTCCGCCACTGCTGCCGCCACCGTTGGTGGTGTCCGTAACCGCTGTCGCCCGAAATGAAACAAAGATAAAGAGAACCGGATGGGATTTGAACTCGGACCCTCTGCGTGTCAGTCTTGTATTCTACCGCAGAGCCACACCGGTGCTTTATACCCCTGTCACAGGGACATTTGAAAGTATATTGAGCAAGAAGACTTCTTCCGAGAAAAGGTTTCGCCTACAGACACACGACAGAGATCGATCTCAGAAGCAGTCTTTTCTGGAAACGGAGTTCGTTGATCTTTTTCCCGGCTGTAAAAGAGTAGGCTCAAACTCATTGGGCACCAACAATTATGAATTGATGAAAAAAAAATGGGCAAATGTTGATTTTCGTAAAAGTGAGACAAACAAGCGCAGGCTAACAACTGTTCCATGTCTGCGCTTGTTTGTCTCACTTCTTTCTTCGTGTACCAACCCATTACTCAGTTTCACCAAAATTAATCCTTGCCAACTTGCCAAACTCTCTAAGCTGCTTCTCAAATGTTTATTATTCTGTAACCTAGGCCCATCAGAAAAACTATTTTCATATCTCGCAGAAAGCGCAATAAACCCTTTAACACTTATTTCTTTTTGTACTCTCGCAAGCATATCGAACGGGTCGGGGATATCACATGGATACGCTTAGCCCGTCGCACGCGTGGAAGAAAGAAGCGCGCAATCGTAAATCAGCTTCATACATTGACATAATGGGGAGTGCTGGCGCTGCGACTCGGATTGGGGCAAGTCAGCCGCATACATTTACATAATACGGAATGTGCGGGGGGATGCTGCGACTGCAATGAAGGAGCTGATGGCTCTAAGTGATACCTGCAACGTAACAAAGTACATGAAGGAGCTGCATGAAATGTTTTGGGTGAAAAACATAAGCCGCTTATTCTTGGACATTATATATACCGATATACATCATTTAATTATAATTGGTTCTATTTTGAAAGCTATTGTCCCACTTTCGGTAGCGCGTTCGGAAGAAAACACTAAAATGATATCCTCGTTGTGGTGTGTTTGTAGGGAACGCGCTTCATTAAAAGTCTTTCAACTTTGTAAAAGACCGCTTACGTAAAAGAGTTTTTGCGTGGTCGTGTGACAGGGGTTGAAACTCCTTCTCAAAAAGACCCCATACACATAGGCGTGCACACGGGGGGGCAAGGGGGCGTCCACCCCCCCCCCTGCTAGTCATCTAAGAGGGGGGTGCAAAATCAGTTTCATACATTGACATAATAGGGAGTGGTGACGCTGTGACTCGGATGGGGGGTGGGGGCGCCAAGTCAGCCGCAGACATTTACATAATAGAGAGGGCGGGTGCTGCGACGAGAGGGGAAGCAGAACCCTGCCAACGCCTATGCCTATACAGGCATCACGTCGTGCAAGGAATGAGGATAACGTATGTAATTTAGCGTGGCAGAAGAGCAACATAACAGCCACGGGTTCACACAATGGGAATGACGTAACGAATGGGTCGTTTAATGCTCCCCACCCATTACAAAGAGCTCAGCCATAATTCTTCATCGTCATCAGCACAGCATCCCGAAAGTGCACATAATAGCTTACAGGTGTGTAGCGTGTGCCTATAGCTTCTCTGCAGAATGACGAATAATGGCATAGTTGGCTGTGTTCAGATAAGAACGTCGGTGCATGTCCGCTGACCCCCCTTTAATTTCGCCGAAAAAAATATATTTTGTTGACCGAGTCCCCAGGACCACAAAACCACTTTTGGTTTCACGAGAAAAAATGTCAGCTTCTTTAAAAAAATTCACAAGTCTCCACTGAGCCGCCACCGCCTCTTTCGGATTTCGCGAAAATGGGATTTCGATGAGACGCTACAAAAACACTATTGTAGCTGTAGATCCGAAAAATTTTCTCCACATACTATGGATAGTTCGTGTCGAGAAAAAATTATTACTTTGCAGTTTTGATGTTGTGCTGTTAAGAAAAAAAATCGCGAATTCGACACAAAGCTCAATAATGCTCACATTTAAGATTTTTTTTCCTCCGCAAGTATAAACGCCAGACTTCCCAAAGTTTTTGAAAACATTGCAATATGTTTGGTAAACAATTGTGTTGAACGAAATACCTGAGAGTGGCTTCAAACGTTAACCAGAAATGTTCAACTGAGGACATGTCTCTCAAAATGCAATATTTTGAAGATCATTTAAAAAAAAACACCATCTTCGATTTTTTTTAAACTCTCCAGAATTAAAGCCAAGCACGTGTTCTAACTTAATCTGTAAAAACATGTTGCATTATTTTTGTGACGTCGGAACTACGAAGCACGCAAAGTGGCCAAATTGACGTATAGTGAGTAACCACAACATTGAGCTAGCATGGAGCAATAGTTGCCATTATCGTTATTTTTAGGCCCAGAATGTCATTTGTTGTGCTCGAGGGACAACAGCTTGACAGATAAAACAAAAGAGTTGCCTTAAAGTGCAAATTTGTTCATTTGCGTGCGTGCACGCGTCGCAGTTTTGGTCCTGGCGTAAGGACTAACCGCAAGATTTCCAGAAATGTAGTCAATTCGAGCTCTCGGAAGGAACTGTTTATTTACCCATATTGTATACACAGGGAGTCATAGTCACAGGTCATAGTCAGACAAGTTAGACAGTCACAAACGTCACTGAAGCCCTTGTGCGTATCTTGCTCCTGGTGAAGCAACCTTGTGCACACAACCCATTTCGGCGTCAAGGAGAACTTCGTGAGCTCGATCCCTGTGTCAGGGTGAGCCGCTGTAGACGAAATGTTTCCCGAATGGACCTGGTCATCAGCCGTTTTGAAACGTACTCTTTTTGTCTTTTTAGAACTAATTGCAATGAAATCTTTCTTGTTTGGGCTTTGTTGGGTGGAGTTGAGCTCATCGTCAGTATAGTATTTCACTGCTGCCTGTATGTTTTCTGGCTTCAGCTTCGATCTGGTGTAGAGGTTCGGATTAGACCACACCCGGGTGTCTGTATTTTCTGGATTTCCGAATGAGGTGCCGAGTTGCGGATGGAATCATTTCTTGAATTTCTTGATGAGAAAGGTTCACAGGGAGCAATGTCAGGAGGCGGCAGCGTTCATAGTATGATTCGCAGGTATCGAATGTGTGCTTTAGGTTGCGCAGCCACTCGCGACACGTGTTGCAGGTTTCACCTGAAGGACCAGGTTCCTCTGTAGTGGCGTATGCTATTGTAAGGACAGCAGAAATTGTCCTGGAGATAGCGCCCTCGATCTCCGCTTTCTTACGCTTGGCGTAAGACACTCGGCATTGTGCTTTAACTTTCGCCAGAATTTTCAGAGTTGTCACGTCGGTTGTCTTAACGAGTACGTTTACCTCTTCGACAGCAGTTTGTTCGGGAACAAAATTTGCGTCAGACTGAGATGCATCTGACTCTACGGCGATCTGTTTCAAGCGGTTGAAACAGCTCTGGCACAAAATGTCGGTTCCTCTGATGGATGAGGCTTTTTCTGGCATGCGCTTTCTTAGTAAGGCGACATTAAAATCTTGCACACGTCGAAAGTTCCACTTGTAGGCAATCTTCTTCGTATGCCTCTTTCGGTAGTCAGCGCAAAACGGTCGCTTCGAGCTCCACAACGTGGCCATCAATATCAGGGGAGTGTAATACGCGCACGCGTACACACGTTCGTTCACCAGCAGAGGACTGCCGGGTTGTCAACGACGAACGGAAGTGAATGCCGACGTTCTCTTATTACTTCGACCTTTCTTAAGCGAGTTGAGCTGTTTCTTGTTTATGTCATTTTTTAGGGGACCTGGTGAGCGCAGTCGTGCTGCAGAAGCGCCTCTTGTGCCGACACGCACCGTCTGCGTTATCACATTACCGATGTGCCATGGGAAGCGATAAATATCCAGCAGTGGATCCTCTCCAGCCACCTCCTTTATGAGGCGTACGCAGGCTCACATGCGCGAAAAATTTTGAAAGCGATTCCTGCGAAGAGTGCGACTCATTATCGCTGCATGCTCAGTGGCTGGGACCCGTGTAGAAGTTTTTGTGATTTGCGTAAAAAAAGATGTAGTAATAATTTCCTCTTGAAAACCAACTGTTCCTGTTTTATTCCTGACAATCCGTCAATCCACAGAAGACATTCGCGACCTAAAAATAACGATAATGGCAACTATTGCTCCATGCTCGCTCAATGTTGCGGTTACTCACTATACGTCAATTTGGCCACTTTTCGTGCTTCGTAGTTCCGACCTCACAAAAATAATGCAACATGTTTTTACAGATTAAGTTAGAACACGTGCTTGGCTTTAATTCTGGAGAGTTTAAAGAACATCGAAGATGGTGTTTTTTTTTATGATCTTCAAAATATTGCATTTTGAGAGACATGTCCTCAGTTGAACATTTCTGGTTAACGTTTGAAGCCACTCTCAGGTATTTCGTTCAACACAATTGTTCATCAAACATATGGCAATGTTTTCAAAAACTTTGGGAAGCCTGGCGTTTATACTTGCGGAGGAAAAAAATCTTAAATGCGAGCATTATTGAGCTTTGTGTCGACTTTGCGATTTTTTTTCTTAACAGAGCAACATCAAAACTGCAAAGTAATAATTTTTTTCTCAACACAAACTATCCATAGTATGTGGAGCAAATTTTTTCGGACCTACAGCTACAATAGTGTTTTTGTAGCGTCTCATCGAAATCCCATTTTCGCGAAATCCGAAAGAGGCGGTGGCGGCTCAGTGCAGACTTGTGAATTTTTTTTAAAGAAGGTGAAATTTTTTCTCGCGAAACCGAAAGTGGTTTTGTGGTCCTGGGGGCTCGGACAATAAAATATATTTTTTTCGGCGAAATTAAAGGGGGTCGGCGGACATGCACCGACGTTCTTATCTGAACACACCCAGTTGGTGCTTCCTTTCTTCGAAAAAAAATATACCATAATTTATGGCGCAGTGGGTACCTTGCAAGTGTACTTATGATTTTTTTTAGAATGCATTCCTTTAGGAATAGTAATCGGTGGTATCAAAAATACACGTGCAAATTTGCTGCGTGTATAAAGTCTAATAGTGAAAGAAGGTAAGGTGCACGGTTCCAGAGGTCATGCTCTTTGGTGTGCTTGTAGTAGTTGCCCCAAGAGAGTTTCCAATAGGCGTTAGGAAGGCCACTCTGCGTTGTG
>JALIZH010026560.1:0-55909 GCA_030522465.1 Rhipicephalus appendiculatus
CGATGACTGAGCTGTTTAATGTTTCCCTGGTTGCGCTGCTTCTTATAGCTGCCAGACAATGGTGTGATGCCAATGGAAACGAAACAGCTAATCTCACCGAACAACCACCTCTTGTAGACCCTGACTGTGCTACTAATAACTCGTTTTACCAGGTAAACCTTTTTTCTTTTTTTCGCATGAGCACTGATTATCCGTTATAAGTAATGAATCATTTGACAAGGCCTCCTGTTGGTGTACTGCCCATAACGTGATAACATGAACTCACAGGTCCCATTTTCTCCGAGGTTTCGAGTGCGCGATACAATCTCTTGAAGTTTTTCGTGGCATAAGGAATGCGTGACACTATTGTTTCTCTTACAAGCGCGCACAGCTGAACATTTAATTTTCGTTTTCCGGACATTCAGAAAATATGTTTAAAATGTGAAACTGGTACGAAATCGAGATTTATGGTTCATGTTTAGAATTATATTGGATAGATATGATATCGGAGCATAAATTCATGTAACGTAAGGGATAGTTATCTCTTGGGATAATTAATAAAACTAATTGACTGTGCTTAGTGCAAAAGAACACACTCTTTTCTTTTGAGCAGCTAAGATATTGGGGCACCTGATAGAGGAGATCTGAATTACGCGCTTCTCTGTGCATGTGTTCTTAATCCTTTTAAGCATTGCGACGGAACATGGGGTTAATGCACTAAGGTACGCGACCGCCGTGACGGGAGTGCCACTAAGAGGGCTCCAAGCTTCTTATATACACACGCACGCATATATATATATATATATATATATATATATATATATATATATATATATATATATATATCAAAAAGATATTCCTGGCTAACTGGTTAAAATATATGACAGAAAGTTACAGTGAAATACATAACATTTATTCTAAGCTTTAGGCCAGGGACCCGCCTTTCGCAAAGATGCCAATGGTACATGGAGTTCAGGTTTAAATACAGATTCCCGCGAAACATACACAGATGCACATGCCGTCGCGATTCGTTGAAACGGGACAAGTGGAGGGACCAGAAGAACGACAACAGCAAGGAAGGTCAAGGGGAGAGGGTCAGACATGCGTAAAGGTCGCAATTTGATAAAACTTAACAAGAGGCGGGGTCAGAACACACAAACAAACAATCAATAAATAACGAATAAAGGGCTAAAGAAACGAGGCTACGTGTGCGATCCAGGGGAAAAATAGTAAGAAGAAAAGAAAGAGAGAGAACAAATAAAACAGTAACAGGTGACAATGGTAAGGACGCGATTATCCAGCTAAAAGGGGGCTAAAAGGGGGGTTACCATTGTCTCTTGGTACTGTTTTTTATTGTGATAGCAATTATATGGGCACTCTCGGCTGGTTTTCGCCGTCAGCGTCGCCATCGCCGTCATGTCCTGTATATGTATATGTGTCTATATATTTATAAAAGCCACACAGAAAAAGCGACCTCTCGCTCTGCAGCACGGCGCTAACCACTGAGCCACGAAAGCGGACGTCCTTCAACGTTCAAACGGTGAGCAATTATATGCAGCGTGTTTTCAGGATTACCAGCGAGATGGCGCAAAGGGCGCGCTCGGCGGGTTTCTAGCACGGAGGCCCGCTTGTCGCGACGCGCGCTCTCAGGCGCTCCTCTCCGGCGCCTACTTTGTCCCCGTGGGGGTAACGCCCTGTGCGCGCGCGCGCTTATCTCGTGGTGGGAGGGGAATAGTGCGCCTTGGGCTTTCGCCGGAACGATTGAGTTGTATTGAGCGAGCGCGCGAAGGTCACTTTGCTCGCTGCAGTCCCCCTGTTTGCGAAAAGAGCACGCTCTTCAAGCACAGCGAAGTAACAACTGTGGCGCGTTCGTGCTCGTCTGTACCTATGAATACGTTTCGTGCGTCGTTTTTGTTTGAGTAGCGCGTAGCGCGTTAAGTGTCAAGCTGTGAACGTTGTCAGTTCGGTCTCGTCCTGTGCGTGTTGTTTTCGCGCGTCATGTGTGCGTGAGCAGCGCACTGCATATTTCGACCTGCTTGCCATTCGTCGCTTGACATTCCAATTTATTGCTATCGCATTGATTACTTCGCCTTGTGGGGAAACTGTGACATTGTTCTGCTCTTTTTTTTTTCTTCTTCTACTTATTACTTTTGCCCTGGATCACTTACGCAGGCTCGTTTCTTTAGCCCTTTTATTTGTTATTTATTGATTGTTTGTTTGTGTGTTCTGGCCCCCGCGTCTTGTTAAGTTCTAAGAAATTGCGACCGTCTACGCATGTCTGACTTTCTCCACCTCACTTTCCTTGCTCTTGTTCTTCTGGCCCCCTCCCCTTATTAAATGCGAAGCATTTCTTAGCGAAATTCGGCGACCTTGAGCGTATCTATCTATCTATCTATCTATCTATCTATCTATCTATCTATCTATCTATCTATCTATCTATCTGTCTATCTGTCTATCTATCTATCTATCTATCTATCTATCTATCTATCTATCTATCTATCTATCTATCCAGCCGCCTACGACTTTGTGCTCTCCTGGCCGTATCGTTAATGGGATTTATACCAAATTTGGTATGGCGTAACATGACTGTATGACGAACATAAATGGCTGGCAAAACTTTGGTTTGGGCGAGCTGGTTCATCGTTAAACTTCTTTGGGCAGCGCTAAGGAACACACGGACAAAGACACATAGTAGACTACCACGGGCGCTGTGGTGTCTACTATGTAGACACCAACAGCGCCCGTGGTGTCTACTATGTGTCTTTGTCCCGTGTAGACACCACAGCGCCCGTGGTGTCTACTAGGTGTCTTTGTCCGTGTGTTTCTTAGCGCTGCCCAAAAGCAGTTCAATAAATGGCTGGTCATATCATGAAAATCACGACTAACTTGTCATGAAAAGTATGATTTACATGCCACGCTCATGGCGCGCTCGCGGCCGTTTCGTTAGCTTGACATACACCAAACTTGGGATTGAGTGACATGAGTGTATGACGAACATAAATGACAAGCGGTAATATGAAAATCATGACTTCATGAGCGACATGACTTGCATTCCACGCTCATAGCACGCTCGCAGGCCGTTTCGTTAGCTTGATATACACCAAATTTGGTATTGAGTGACATGACTGTATGACGAACATAAATTACAAGTGGTAATATGGAAATCATGACTTGTCATGTGCGACATGACTTGCACGCCACGCTCATGGCGTGCTCGAGGCCGTTTCATTAGCTTGAGATACAGCAAATTCGGTATTCAGTGGCATGACTGTATGACGAACATAAATGGCAAGTGGTAATATGGAAATCATGACTTGTCATGTGCGGCATGACTTGCATGCCACGCTCATGGCGTGCTCGCGGCCGTTTCGTTAGCTTGATATACACCAAATTTAGTATTGAGTGACATGACTGTATAACGAACATAAGTGGCAGGTGGTAACATGAAAAATCTTGGCATGCATGTCATCTACAATGCCCACTTACATGCCACGCTCATGGTGCGCTTGCGTCCAGTTCGCTAGCTTGACATACACCAAAATTGGTATATCGTGACGTGACTGTATGACGAACACAAATGACAGGTCGTAACATGTAAAACATGATATGCAAATTATTTATAGCATGATTTGCTCCTTCCTGGCTTCTTCGCATTACATCGATTCCCACAGTGCGTGGGATCTGCCGGCTTTTTATATGTCGTTCCAACGAATCGCGACTGCATGTGTATCTGTGTATGTATCGCGGGAATATGTATTTCCACCCGAACTCCATGTACCATAGGCATCATTGATAATGGCCGGTCCCGGGCCGAAAGCTCAGAATAAATGTTATATTCTTCAGTGTGACTATCTTATATATATATATATATATATATATATATATATATATATATATATATATATATATATATATATATATATATATATATATATATATATATATATATATATTTCACACTAGAATATTTTTCACACTATTAGTTCTTTGCAGCTTTGTAGAGGTTGTAGGACTTATTACCCAGCAGGAAGTGTGAAAGCACGTCACGATATATTCAGCCGCGTCCAGTTGTCTGCCCGCTATTCGTATAGCGTTTGCACGTCGTACTGTCGCTTGTGCTAGCATCACTGAACGTAACTTGTTACAGCAAAACAGGAGAGTGAAGAAGTGAACAGTCTCAAGAAACCCAAGTGTCTTGGACGTCAGAAGAATAAAAGCCACGAGCTCAGTCATCGTTCTTTTCGATGGGCTTAAAGTGCCGGATTATGTCAAATGTGGTCCCAGTCTGATCAAATGCTCGCTATACCGCAGGCAAGCGGATTGCTGCTATGCATGCGGTAGATTGGGCCACAGAGCAGACGTATGCCCCACACCTGAAAACGGCATATGCAGAGGCTGCGGCGCAGAGAACCCTGACGAAACACACACGTGTACACCCAAATGCGCGTTGTGTGGAGGACCCCCACCCGACCGCTGATAGAGCCTGTAGAAGCAGATTCCATGTTCCTTATGTTGTTAGACACAGAAGAAGACTACGAAGAAATCGGAACCACTCTAGCCCAGCGGAAGATTCGCCACCACCAAGATCAGCCCTAAGTAGAAAGTCAAGATCGAGAAGTCGCACGCCAAAACCTGCCAGTAACCCACGCACTTCGACAGAGCTAGAGGACGAAACCGAAGCGGAGGCGAAAAGACCCAGTGCTAAGTCTCGATCTAGGAGCAGATCCAGATCGAAAGGACCTCGCCCTGCCGGGTCCCAGCCCCGATCAAGGTCGAAAGGAGCGTCGGTACACATCCAACCACCCGACCCACGACTCTCATGGGCAGACAGGGGTCTGTGGAAAGGTGATCCAGGCTGACGGAGCTCAACCGGATCCAGGAGGCAGAACCCAAGCTTCAAGCAAGATGGAGGAGCCGGGCGTTCACGTGAGTACCGGGTCCCGCGAGCACATCCCAGAGCATAATGATAAGCTAGAAAGACTTAAAAGAGAGAACGCAGAGCTGAGAGCAATGAATCAAAACATGCTACAGGAATTAGCCGAGATCCGCAAGCTACTCAGTGAAAAAAAGCAATCAGAAACCATTGATAAGGAAATACCCGTCCCTGCACCTGCAGGAGACGGAGTTGTTTCAGTGAAGCGCAGGGCAGTGGAAGGTAGACTAAAAAGCACCGAAGCACAGGTAGAGGAAATGAAACAGTCATTATCCACTTTTTCAGAAAACATGAAAATGATTATGGACAGCATCACACAGCTCACCAGTACCATAGGACAAATTCAAGCAACACTTAATGACCCTAAGGAGGGCGTCACAGCCTTCAGGGGAAAGAATCAAAACACTAGAAATGACGACCATGGCTATGGACACTCGGGAGCAACGCGGGCACCCCCTGCTCAGAGCAGCCATTATCCACCCTGAAACAGGGGGACACCAGTACTTAATATGGCGCACACTGAAAAAGAGTTCAAAATCTGGCAATGGAATTGTCAGAGCTACAATATCAAACGTGCCACTCTCCAACAATACTTGCGCACAGCAGTTGACAAGCCGGATATAATAGCACTGCAAGAAGCCGGCCACGGCTGCGTTACACTTACGGACTACAAGGCAATAAAATCCCAAACTATCGGCAGGGGGACTGTACACTCTAGTCAAAAAGAAACACACATATATTACACACGACCTAGAAATCAGCACTAAGGACTTGGAGCACCTCTTGGTGGAGATTGTCATACCAATAACACGGAAGAATCAAAGGAGCAACAGCCTCTTTATTCTTAACGTGTATAGTAACCCTAGACATAAGTCGCACTTCCGAAAACTCTTTGAAAAAACAACCAAGGTCGCTGGCAGTAGACCACTAATTATAGCAGGCGACTTTAATGCACAACACCAGCTATGGGGTTATAATACAACGCAACCCAAGGGCAGGGATCTGTGGAGACATGCAAACGAACTCGACCTAATGCTAATAACCGATAAAGCATATCCAACTAGAATTGGCAACTCAGTCTGCAGAAACACAACGCCAGACTTGACGTTCACCAAAAACATAGAGAAAGTGGAATGGATAAATACAGGAATGGAATTCGGAAGCGATCATTGTGTACTGGAGATCACCACAAAAGTTGCCAGTGCTAGAACGAAAGAATTCTCACTTGTCGACTGGGACGCATTTCGCAAATCTAAATCCCAAAGACAAGGCGTTCCCACCCCCCAAAACCTTAACGAATGGACCAGTCAAATTAAAGATGACATGAAAAAAGCTTCAAAGAAAATTATTACTGACATAAATACTGAGGTTATGGACGCCAAACTAGCGCACATGATCAAGGAAAAGCTGAATCTAACACATGACTGGATCAAAAGCAGATTAAACCGGAATTTAAGGAAAAGAATTGCCAGCCTAAACAGAGGTATTGAGAAATATTGCTCATACCTAAATCAACAAAAATGGAATGAATTTTGTGAAACAATTGACGGACAACTTAGAAACGGGGAAAGCATGGAAATTAGTCAAGCATCTTCTTGACGAAGAGAATACTAAGACTAATCAGACACACAACTTTGTAAGGGCCATACATATTGCTCTGAAAAGCAAGGACATGGAAGCGGTCATAGGAGAACTCATCCAAAAGTATCTCCCGTTGAACAAGGGTGAAATAAGCAACTCTACAATTACGTACACAGGTACGCCACAACCAGATTTAGATAAACCGTTCAAGACTGCAGAGGTCAGAAGAGTATTAAACGAGTTGAACAGGAAGTCCGCCCCAGGTCCAGATGGCGTAACGAACAAAGCCCTTAGAAACCTAGATGAACCCTCCATCGAGCGGCTAACAGAATTCATCAACGAGGCATGGACTTCCGGCACTGTGCCAGAGGAATGGAAATCATCACAGGTTATTTTAATCCCAAAGCCAGGAAAACCACCGACCCTAGACAACCTGCGACCGATCTCCCTTACATCGTGCGTAGGTAAGGTAGCTTGAACACGCTATCCTAAACAGGCTGAAGAACCATTTAGAAGATTGTAGAACAAGTAGACGAGACGGCGGCTGTCGAGGCCGTGCCGTGGTCGCAGCTTTTATTGGGACGCAGACGTAGCGAGGCGGTAGCGGCTGCCGCGTCCAGCCAGACCAAGAGCCAGACCGTTCTAACTAGCTCGCGCCACCACGAGCCACGCGGCGCTCTTCTTCTTCGCTGGTTGGCTTGCCGCGAGGTCGCGCGACGCTACATCGGCTCCCCCCTAGCGCATTGCGCGATTTGAAAGATATATACAAAAGAAAAACCAAGAGAAACCAGGACTATGTACATGAGCGATAAGTCTAAAAATGTCCGTGGGGAAGTCCGAGTCGTTAGGTTGATAGGCATCGGGTCCTTGTCAAAGCTCCGGTGGGCGGCACTGGGAGCAGCGGAGAGGGCGAGGGTTGCAAGGGACGGACACTGCTGGCAAAAGCGATGGTGGTCGTCCGTATGGGCGGGCGACGCAATTCGCGCGCCCCAGAAGTAGGCGTGGGAATTGGCGAAGACCTGACACCGAGTGGCGTGTTGTGCGGCGTCCATGGTGCTGACACGGCCGCTGGTGCTGGCATGAGCACACAGGCCGACGGGTGCTGGAATGTGGCATAGTAACGTCCGCACGACGCGTACCGTGGGCGGTGGGCAGCACCACAAGTGACGGGGTGGGGTTGGAGATGCGGTGTTGACGGTGCTGGTGTTGCGAGCAATGTCGTCGATGCAACGCCAAACGCTTATGTGCAGAGCACCGATACCGGTGTTCCTTTCCCATTTGACAACATGTCAAGGGGTGCCTTCGCGGCACTTGCGCCTTCTTACGGTGGATGCCTGCACTGTGGGGTAGGTCGGAAGGACGGTTGTAAAGCTGCCCATGTGTTTCACTATTGGTACGATGACTTCGTCGTTTTCTAGTCACGGGCGGGAGACTTCCGAAGTCGTGGTCAGGTGTCGGCGTACTAGGGGCCGGTGCGCGTGCATTTTCGGTGCTTGGCCACTGGCATGTCCGGGGGCTCGGTAAGAAGCATGTCGCGTAGAGAAGGCGGAGCCTCCGCTGTAGGACTGAACCTTGAATCAGTGGTCGTGGAATTTCTTTGGAAATCTGGTGACGAACAGCACACGCGCAGGGCAGCATGCTGATTGACTGCTTGCGTTGCGGTCGTAGCATACGCGGGCGGTTCAAATCCTGGCTGGCCCGGTGCGTTGTACGCGGTCGTCGTCGTCCTAGTGGAAGGCTCGGTAGTTGTGCCGGAGAAGTCACCAAGCGGGTCAGCTGGCTCGTCTGTCATCGTCGAATCTGTCACGGAGAGAGGTGGCAGTGGCTCTGGTGGCAGAGCCACCACCTCGGGGAGACAGAAACCGTAGACTCCGGGGTTGCGGGTCGCTCGGTCGACGGGCCGATTGACGCTAAAGGGTGGTCTCCGTCACCTGTGTAGCCTCTTGTTTGCAGGGCGATGGTCTGGACTGGCCGTGGTGCGGGAGGCATCAAGGTTGATGAAGATGAGCCAGGCGCCGCGGTGTCGCTCTTGGGAAAATGATGATTAATGCCATAAAACTGGAGCACGGCGTCGCGCAGATGATCGTAAGGGCGAGGGCTACACGAGAAGTACGTGAGGCGGCGTTTGAGGTCACGCGGTAGATGGTATTCCAGAAGCTCAAACATGAACTCTTGGAGCCAGATGCTGTTGAGCTCCAAGGCCGCCTCGAACTCCTCGAACCATGAGTCCAGGCGAGAGGTCCGGAACGGTGGCAGCGGTGGGTCGAAGTGCGGCTGCAAGGCTTGAGCTGGCTGGAACATCGCGGAGCTCAGTGGCAGCAGTGCAGCGCCGGTCGCTTGTCCGTTTGTCCGTGGTCACCACTTGTAGAACAAGTAGACGAGACGGCGGCTGTCGAGGCCGTGCCGTGGTCGCAGCTTTTATTGGGACGCAGACGTAGCGATGCGGTAGCGGCTGCCGCGTCCAGCCAGACCAAGAGCCAGACCGTTCTAACTAGCTCGCGCCACCACGAGCCACGCGGCGCTCTTCTTCTTCGCTGGTTGGCTTGCCGCGAGTCGCGCGACGCTACAAGATAAAGAAATATACACACCCAATATGATTGGCTTTAGACCAGCCCTGTCCACCCAGGATGCTATGATACAGCTCAAGCATCACATACTGGACGGACACTCCCGAACCACCAAAGCCATCCTAGGACTTGACTTAGAAAAAACCTTTGATAACGTCAAACATGAATATATTTTGTCCACAATCATGCATCTGGGACTTGGGGAGAGGCTATACGAATACGTAAAGTCTTTTCTTCGGAACCGTACTGCGAAGGTTAAAGTGGGAGACCATGAAACGGACTGGCTACAGCTCGGAGATAAAGGCACTCCGCAAGGTTCCGTTCTTTCTCCGGTACTCTTTAACATATGCATGATAGGTCTCTCCAGATCTTTGAATGAGATAGAGAATATTGAACACACCGTTTATGCTGACGATCTCACCATCTGGTGCTCGCACGGAAGCGAAGGGCAAATACAGGATGCATTAGATCAAGCAGTCAGGACGGTGGAGGAATACCTAAAGCCCACTGGGTTAAGATGCTCCTCACACAAGTCGGAGCTACTATTATACCGGAAAGAAAAAGGGGAAGACCAAAAGGTTGGCAACCACTCTCCGAATGCAAGATCAAATTATGCACCGCCAATGGGGACGAAATCCCCAGAGTGGAAGAGATTAGAGTACTGGGATATTTTGTCGACACTAAAGGAGGGAACAACACAGCACTTCAGAAGATCATCCTCAAAACAGAGAACGCGTATAGAATAATCAAAAGACTCGCAGGCAAACATAGAGGGATGAAAGAAGACAACCTCCTCCGACTTGTCAACTGCTTCGTCCTCAGCCATATCATATATTCGGCGGCAATGTATAACTGGTCGCAAAACCAAACACAAAAGTTGGACGCAGCTATCAGGAAAGTGGTCAAGAAAGCACTTGGCCTAGCTATTCGCACTAGTACAAGCAGTCTATTAGACCTAGGTATTCACAGTACACTAAATGAAATAGCGGAAGCACAAAGAACGTCACAACTAATGCGACTTTCCTCAACTAAAACAGGCAGGGACATTCTTGATAAAATTAAGATCAATCCCACAATAGCAAATGAAAGCTACGTTGAATTGCAGCAAAATATTACAAATAATATCGTTGTTACTCCGCTACCTAGAATAATGCACCCTATATATAATTGGGGAAGGAGGGCGGCTCGCGCTAAAGCATTGATCCAGAAACTCGACAGAGCAGGGAAGGGTGCCTGCTTTGTGGACGCTGCAGAGTACAGGGACCGCCCCAGCTACTCTGCAGTCGTGGTAAATCACAAAGGGGACTGCACAAACGCTGCATCAATTAATACTAATAAACCCGAGATCGCAGAGCAAGTAGCTATAGCCATGGCATTGACAAACAAGAACTGCACGGAAATCTATTGCGACTCCAGGCAGGCAATCACTGCTTTCAGCAGAGGAAGGGTTGCTCCACAGGCGGCCAGAGTGGTCAGTACAATCAAAAGCATGGACATCAAGTACATCTACTGGTTCCCCGGACACATGGGTAGAATCGAAGGCCTACAAGTCAATCCAAACGAGTCCGCCAACAGCGTCGCCCGCGATCTCACCGACCGGCACGCTTATACAAATGGTCCTGACTCCGCTGGATTGATTCCACAACACAAAGATAAACTGACCACGTACAATGAAAGCACTAAACACTTCTATCTAGGCAGAAGAATTTATCCCCACCCCCACGCAAACTTAAACAGAGCACAAGCCATAACACTAAGACAACTACAAACAAAATCGTATTATTCACCGGTTCAAATCAGGGAGTGGTACGGAGCGGAAGAAATAGAAATTGCATGCAAAGCTTGCAGAGAAAATGCATGCACATTAGAACACATTCTCTGGGACTGCGGTTCACTGGGGCCCGGTATTACGCGGGACCACTTCGAAAGGCTCATCAAATCACCAACTTACGACAATCAAATCCTGGCTGTCCAGTACGCCCACGATAGGGCCAGGAGGCTTGACCTCCCTGTTCCGTCGTGGGAATAGCCAGGTTGGCGCATTCGCGTCATGTACAGGATAAATAATAAAGTTTTAGAAGAAGAAGAAAGAAGATGGGATGGTGATCTTACAAAGCTCCTTTCTTACAAGATTCGACACCAACCTTGTTTATTGAGATAAATGGAATAGCCTTTACATGCAGTATTCCCGTGACACAGCTGCCGCAATATGTACTCTATGCACATAACATGAATCTTTGGGAACAAGGATTTTGCTGCTCGTGAGGCTTTGAGAAGTATCTAGATGACTGACGAGGCAAGTAACTGTAAGACAACGGCAACAAAAAAAGTCGCAGTTTCTCACTGCAAGGGCGAAGCGATGAATGCGATAACATATTAAAATATTATGACAAGAAAGTCCAGCAGCTCACTCATTTAGCACAGACGGCTGCTTCAGCGAGCGATGTGACCTTCGCATGGCTTCAACGCAAATTTTGCGATGAAAGCGAAGCACGTACGCAGCTACGGGCTCTCTATTGGACAACCTTCAAGATTTAAGCGCACGAACACGAGTGATCCCGTCCTTTGCGTCAAAGTACAGGGCCGGAGGCACGCACATCAACTCCGGCGAAAGACAGGGGGGGGGCAGGGGGGGGGAGACGGAGGTGACATCCTTCAAAGCACCCTTCTCGCCCTTTGTGATATCGCGCTGGTGATACTGAAGAAGCCGCGGCCATGCTGAAGCACCTGAGCGATCTGTACACCATCTATAGTAATGGTGTATAAAAATTGCTGTTTAACGCGTCACGATGAGGAGCGACGGGTCCCAAGTTCGAATCTTCGATCACACACTGCGGACAGAATCTTTATATATATCTATATATATTGTGGGCATTTGTTATGTACTTCTTCCTCACATATGCATTGTCATAATCATCATCATCAGCATCATCATCGGGTGTGTGCGCGCCCTGCCCGTTCGCTTCCGAGGCCTTGCGTCTAATAAACGTCGTTTCAACCAAGACGCCATACCAGACGTGGTGAAGGTGGATTTTCGGTTCTCGGTCCTCTCCCAGCACGTTCTACTCCCTGAGCTTTCGTTCAGGCCGCCGCTAGCGCCCACTGTTCGGCAGCATGTCGCAGAACGAGCCTGCCGGCGCTGAGGCCATCTTCACTCTGCCGCCGCAAGCTGCGCCTCCTGTTTTTATACACGGACACCAGCGTGAGCCCCCGCTCTCTGCTGGTCTTCGTGGAGAAGACGTCGAGGACTGGTTCGATGACTACGACCGCGTGAGTGACGCTAGTCGGTGGGACGAGGCCGCCAAACTGCGTTACGTCCCTTTCTATCTGTCCGGCGTCGCGAAGACATGGTATTTCAACCACGTCATTGACTTACCCGACTGGGCGACCTTCCAGCTGCAGCTCCGACGTGTTTTTGGCACACCGGCCATTCGCTCCGCAGTCGCGAAGAGGACGCTCGATACTCGCCAACAACATCCCGGCGAGTCGTACACATCGTACATTGAGGATGTTCACGCGCTATGCCGGCGTGTCAATTCGTCCACACCAGAATCGGACAAACTACGCCACATTTTGAAAGGTATAGGAGCTGTTGCCTTTAATGCCCTCCCTGCACAGAACCCGGCTACCATCGCTGACGTCGTCACGACATGTCAGCGCCTCGATGCACTGGACTCGGTGCGTATCCAACAGGACATTGGCCAACACCACTATACGTCTCAAAGACATCTCCGTGAGCTCATACGGGATATCATACGCGAAGAGCTCCAGTCGATGGGCTTCACACCTCCTTCACCGTGTTCTACACAGTCTTCTGGAGCGGCCTTGCGTGACATCATTAGGGAGGAACTCGCATCCCTGACCGGCCATGCGCACGTACAGCCGCCTGCTTCTAGGCACATATCAACCTACCCTCAAGTTGCTGCCGCGCCTCGCCAGCGACGTAAGCGCGACATTGCCGCTACCGTCATACGCGCCGGTTTCTGCCGCGCCCCCGGTCACCTTCCGTTCGATGCCGCCTGCCCATCATCGGCCCACCTGACCGCACTATATTCAGGTGCTCCGAACGCCTTCTACTGCAACCCCTGGCGCTCGTCGCGCCTTGTCTGCTATTACTGCGGGTATCGCGGCCACATATCTCGTTTCTGTCGAAAGCGCCAGCAAGACGAGCGTCGTGGTTACGACATGCGTGAACGGGATTTGTCCACCAGGGCCTCTTATCAAGGTCAGCGTTATTCGTCGCCTCGGCACCGGTCTCCATCTCCGCCCGCATCGGAAGCACCACGGAACAGCCGATCCGCCAGACGCCGCTCACCTTCGCCCTTCCGCCGCTCCTCTTCTCCACTTCGGCCCACCTCATTCGTCACTGTTAATCATTCGATAACTAAGTGATGCAGTTTTTTGGAGGAAAAACTGCATTCCAAATCAGGACTGAAATTCCTCTATCAGGCCCGTGCAACATGGTTTTTGTAGTACTGGAAGGTGTGCATGTAGATGCTTTGGTGAACACAGGTGCGACATTTTCTGTTATACGTGCTGATTTGTGTCAAGATGTGAAGAATGTGATGACGCCTTACGATGGACCGACGTTAGTTGCTGCCCAGGGGAACACCATTTGTCATTCCGCGTTTTGCTCTGCCCGTTTTTTTTATTGACGGCATCCGCCATCATATCCAGTTCGCTGTCCGGTCCCGCTGCTCTCACCAACTAATTTTAGGGTGGGATTTCCTTTCATCTGCTTCCGAATCTATATGGTGTGGACAACGCGTCGTCCACCTCACTGACACCAACTGCATGTTCGACGAAGACACCGAACTGCCACCACTACAAGAGCAAATTGTCACCATTACGTCCAGCGACATCTACCACGGCGACGTATTGATCACCCAGTCACCTCTTTGCGCTCGTAAAGGCATAGTTTTTCCGTCCGCTGTTATTCGTTTTCGCAAGGGATTTGCACTAGTCACCACCGTAAATTCTACATCCGATAAGATTCTACTGCAAAAGAGCACTACGGTGGCCCGCGTTGCCGACCACGAGCCTGTATTCGTCATGCCACTTGAAGCCGTCGCATCCAAAGATCCTTCCATCGGTGAACATGCTTCTTCCTCCGCCTCTACCGCCGCCATCAGCAACGACTTGTCAGCTTCACAGACGCAGCAGCTGCTTGGACAGCTTGAAGACAGGCAGGACGTTTCTTCTCTGCTTGAGTAGCATTCTGGCACGCCGCGTGTTGTTGTCGCACGCACCTTCGTGCAACGGTGGCGGATCGGCCCCTTTCATTTACACCAGCTGCGTTTTTCGCACACGCTGGCGCGTTTCTACCCGCGGGTAAAACATATGATGCGCCGGTGGTTATCGATTAGGAGTTTATACGGAGCATGATACCTAGGGTGACGGCAGCGGCAGATAGCCGTTGAGGTTGCCCCCATCATTGATACAGTATTGAAACAGATCGGGAAATAGAACAGAAAGAGACAGAATAAAAAAAAGACAAATATATGGACAGAAAGAAAAAGAGAGATTGAAGCAGCCAGAAACCGATAAAAATATATGGAGAGAGAAAGAAAGAAACAGGAATAAACACAGGAAAAAAAAGGCAGAACAAAAAATGAGAAAAGAGAGAAAAAAAAAAACACGTAGGAAGAAAGAAAAAAATCAAGAAAAACAGAGAAGGTGGCCACACTACGCCCTTCCTTACTGTATAACACCATTGGTGATATGCATACTTCATCTTTCACTGAGTAATTTCAGGGTAAATTTCGTTAAATCGGGTTTGGTGTTCTGGACATTGGTAATTTAGTTTATGAAAACATCGAGGTCTACGGGTACCTGCCGAGGAATAAATGTTTCTGCGTTAGGGTTGATACTCCGTGAAATAGGGTTTCGTTAGATTGAGTTTTAAGTGCAGTTTAATCTGTCTGAGTGCAGGGAAGGCGACGTGAGTTAAACTCTGTTGTTGCTGAGCCTTGGAGAGCCCGTCTGAGTTTAACTTTGGTATTGATGAGACGAATTTATTTCTTCAAAAGTAAACTTTAATTGAAATAACTAACTTAGTCTACCCATTCCGTCAAGTGGTTTACTCGTGAAATCAATATTGTACCTAAAAATGAGTTATAGGAATTAGGTTTTATGCTGCCTACTGCAATCTGCCACGCAAGCCACCAATGGCGTTGGCAGGCCCCACCACATGTAATGTTCCATTTAAAGAAATAAAAGTATTATTATTAGAGATGTACGGTTATATTGGAGTTTTGCCGTGTGTCGTAGATAGAAAATTTTGATCATCACGAACCGGCACGCGCTCTCTTCGTCCTCTCCATCATCGTCGTCCTCACCCTCCTGCTCTGCTTCTCTCCCAGAACACATGCACTGATTCGTGCGGCGTGAGATGCAATAATGCAGATGCGCGAGAGAAAGAGTACAAAGAGAGAGAAAGAAAAAAATAGAAAGAAAGAGAACGAGAGAAACTCTTGAAAAACAGAATTGTTTGGCTAGACGAAATTACAACCCGCGTACCCACTAGCCGAAGGCAAGCGTCGTAACCACTCGGCTAACCAGGCACACTGCAAAGGATAGCATAGCCTATTAGCTTATAGTATCGCAAAAGGTTGGGAAAGAGAAGTGAGGGTGAGGAAGATATACATAAGGTTGGTGAGCGGAGAAAGGAGGAGGGGAGAACTAGTACAGAGAGAGAGTGAAAAGGTAGAGAATTAAAGATAACAAAGAGCGAAAAAAAGATAGAAGCGAGAGAATAACTTCAGAGCGAGAGTTCGTCTGTTTCTGAATAACTTCAGAAAGAGAAAGAAAGTGGAAGAGAAAAATAGACAGAAAGGCAGTAAGAAAGAGAGAAAACGAAATAGAAAGACAGAACGAAATATACGGAGAAAGAAAGAGATGAAAAGAAATAGACACAAGAAAGTTAGATAGAACGAGATGTAGCACAGCCATGTATAGTATTGTATAACAAAAGTTGAGAAAGAGATGTGTGATAGCGTAAAATGCTAGCCAAGCCAGGAATATGTAGGTGCCCAACAGGTCTGCATTGAAGCAGTCTAGTGCGCCTTAGTTTAAGCTGCGCTAACTTTTCTACAGCTCCCTCTGGCGACCTTCTCCACCAGCTTTGTGCAACGCTTCAGGACATGCTGCCTGTCAGCAGTTGGGACGACAGTCGCTGCTCTGCCTTTCCTAGCCTACTTTGCTTCCTTGATGACGCGAGGCTGGTCGAGAGGCTTTGAAACGCGGCAACAAACACTCCCATGCACATAAAACGTCTCTTATGGGAAGGATAAATAGCGATGGCAGACACCGACAAGTCCACCAGTAAAGATTTTGCGCGGTTTGAAACAATCTCATGTGGAAAACCCTACTCCCTTGGGCCATTTCGTCATGCCTGATATATTCTTTGTATCAAGTGATCCGACGTTGTCTTCCGCTTGCTCTATTATTATTATTATTATTATTATTATTATTATTATTATTATTATTATTATTATTAACATGCTTTAACGGACTCCAAAGTGAAAATAGGGTCTTTATTACGATGAGAAATATATTAGTCGCATCACACGACTCGAGATGCCTGTGTTTCTCTTGTCAGTGAAGCTTTCTGTTGTGGAGAGAGGCTGCGTGTTTTTGTTATCAGAAGAACAACAAAACCGAGGAGGTAGAATAATTAATTGGGTCTGTGAACGTTGCCACATAAACAGCTACAACATAAATCAACTCATCACGGGCTCTTACCATTGATTTTGAAGATAATGGCGATCTAAATAGCCACTCTGTGACCACTCTGCTGTTGTCAGAACCATTGCTTGCGCATGAACCCAAAAATCATCTTTAGAAGACTTTGAAATGCAGGCGTATAGTATAAAACAACCGTTGCATGCAATTTCTTAAAGATGATGCACCACATACACAAAAATTTAGAAATTAGCGCCAGGACTAACAGTAAATATCAGCTGTGATTTTTTTAGAGTTTATGCGCAATAATTATCCCGACAAAGTATATAATTCAGAAAACAGAAAGTTGTAGTAAGCTTTTGCTTGATTTATTTAGTATGACTGCACGAGTTAAACCCTTTGACATTGTGAGTCGGCAATATGTAGTGTTTGCAGGAAGCCCGAGAAGGCTTCCTTAAAGAGGGTCAGGAAGAATGACCATAATAGAACAGTTTTCCACGAACGATGACTCTGTTCCCCACCTGTCGTTTACATCGGCTTTTTTTTTCTGGCAATCTCGCTGACTTGCACCTGAATTGCGACACTGCCCAGATTTCCACTACCACCAGAGCGCAGAATGATTTTTTAAAGTGAACAGCAGTTGAGAGCTCACAAGTAAATGTAACCCTTTCCGTCCCATATGCATACCACCTATCTTTCATTACTGCAACACGTTGTTCTTCCCTGGCTCTGGGAGAAGTGTAGTTGTTTCGGCACAAATATTATGTGCTTGCGACAAGTTAGCGAATAATTTGCAGTGTGAACATATACTAGAAGTCATATATCTTGATTACACACTTTTTTTGCATGAGTTCGAGAAGATAACTTCTAAAATGAATGCGAAACATTTCTTTACGTACTGCAGGCACTTTTAACACGTCTGTCTGTCTGTCTGTCTATCTATCTATCTATCTATCTATCTATCTATCTATCTATCTATCTATCTATCTATCTATCTATCTATCTATCTATCTATCTATCTATCTATCTATCCGTCTACGTCTGGGTGCTCTCGGAACTATTTCCTTAAGCTAGGGTAAACCAAAATTAGTATGAGAGGGTAAAATGGTTTGACGAATATTACCCGCTGGTTATGACATCAATAATATGACAATCATGTCGCGTTCGGCATCAAACCCTTTCCGCCAGACATGTGTGGCACATACCCGTACACCACGGGCGGGTATGTGCCAAAGGTATGCAGGTATGTGCCAAGTTTCTACCGCGCGACTGGACGCGGACGGAGAGGAACGCGCAAACACACACACAGCGCATCCGACACAAGATTCTGCCTCCAGAAATTGTGGCCTTATTCAGCTATTGCCTACATTCAGTGAACCATGGGGTTCGCATTTGTAAGGTAATGCTCTATGAATGGCAGAGGCAGGTACGGCTGTACAGAGAGCAACTGAGGTATTTTCTGGGACCGTCTTCAAGCTCTCACACTTGGCGGGAGTTCTCCAGGGCTTATCAGCAGCTCAACCGAGTTGCTCTGGTAGCAGGTGCTTCCTGGCTGAAAAAAGCAGGTGCAGAAGTCTCCGGTGTCATCGAATGTCATACACGTCGTGGGTGTCGCAACACTGCCGGAACATGTGCAGCGCGTCCTCAAGTGTGGACCCAAGTTCGCCGTCGAACCTCAGAAGTCGCGCCCTGAACTGCTCTCCTTGGTCAGGCATGTGTCCAAGGAAGTTCCCGAAGCCGAGTTCGATAGGAACGTATCGGAAGGCGTGGATGTCCTGTGTCGCACCCGTCCTTCAGATGAAAACTTTCGTTGGCTAGTACTGTTAGGTACACGAAGGATAATTCTATGTCACTGTTATCCGCCCACAAAGAAGGTGGCTTCGCGATAATGCCCGAGTCCGTGTACTTGACAAAAGCTTCGGAGTCTGTATCTGCCGTGTTCAATGCGCATGACGACGGGTCGCTGAGGACACTTCGAAATGAAGCAGTAAATTTGTGCAAAAGATATAATCTCGAAAGCCTAGCTCGGTCGATAGGAAATAGCAAAACGTTGCCCAGCGCTGTGTATGTTTTGCGTGTTCATCTCCGTCCACGTCCAGTCGCGCTGTAGAAACTTAGCATGATAAACCAAGTATCCCGCCAACGCAATTTGGGTATGTGCCACAGGTGAGTGACAGTTTATATCTACACAGGAACGGCGAGAACAGACATTGGTAATTTTAACGCGAGAGCGTTAAGAAAAAAGGTGACATCGGCAGCGTCACCCGACATATGCAAATAATAAATGTAAGGGTCCCAGCAGGGGAATCGAACCCAAGCATTCTGCGTGGGAGTCAAATATTCTAGCACAGAACCACGCCGGGTCTCGGAACTCATTTTCAAATATGCTCTAATGCTTGTGAAACGTCAATTGCGGTTGCAATGCTAGCTATCAAATTTGATAAACATTACGTATGTACTCCTATGATACAGCCTTCCCGTCAGGTTAACATCAACTGTAGTTAAGCGCTGTCCACGGAAGTTAACTTATGTAGCAGTGTACAGGACCACCATCCTCACGAGCACAAGCACTACATATCAACTTAACGCTTCTGGTTTTGCTAATACCCATGTTGCTGCTGGTATCTTTACGCAGCTGTAAACAATTGGTTATATAAAACATATGGGACTGTACTACATATGTCTGTGCGTACAACATTTGTACATATCTTCAGCATCATTTCGTATCGTTTCTCTCAACAAAAAATTACGACATGGTCACCTTCCCCCCGCCTGCTTCGCATAACATCGGTTCCCGAGGTACGTGGGATCTCCCGGAGTTCTTGTGTTTTGTTTTCGCAGTTTTGGAAGGATCACAACTTGACATGGATCGTCAATGCAACTGGAGACTGTAAGCCATGTCTGCGTGACAGCCGAAAATTTATTAATGATACAGTGCTGATGCTTGCATACCAATACGAATACTCTTTCGGATTTCCTCAGACCTTCAAGTAAGACGCGTCCCACAACTGTCGTTGGTATTGGACAACTTATTGTTTTT
This sequence comes from Rhipicephalus appendiculatus, assembly GCA_030522465.1. NCBI lineage: Eukaryota > Metazoa > Arthropoda > Arachnida > Ixodida > Ixodidae > Rhipicephalus > Rhipicephalus appendiculatus. Next base: position 19,784 of record JALIZH010026560.1, read on the forward strand.
TTTTCCTTTCATCAAAATACAGCAGAACATGGAAATTCGTAAAAAATGACACAATCGTAACACGCTTTGGCGGTGAGTAATAATTTATTGAACTATTTCGTTCATAGAAATCTAACAGATATTTTGATCAATCGCTTATTCATACATTGATGACCTGCAGGGTATCAAAACAGAACTGTTGCCTTTAGAAAACAAGAACGGTTTATGAGATTCGAAAGTTTCCAGCAACGCTGACCAAGATCATCGCATTCTTTTCATTAAAGCATCACCCATGTTTCTGTTGGAATGATCGCAATTTGAACGTGAAATATCACATGCAAAATAGCTAAAAAACGTGGCAGCAACATGACACTTCTTGCACACAAATTGTTGCTGAAGTAGCTACAACACGCATTACAAAAAAGTGAACTCCACTTCGATGGTAAAATGCTTCCACGGAGCACTGTACCTTCTTTGTCCTTCAGTCATTCTCACTGTCGCGGTGTGGAGCCTTCCGCGCATGCATGCAACATGCTAAGTGGTTCCAAGGGCACGGATTGTTCTACAAGGGTGCATAGTTTCGCTTCCTTTCAGTCTATTTTATTAACCAAGGCCCCCAGTTCGGGGGAGGGTGTGGTGGGGGTTGTAAATAATCTCAATAAAAAACATTTTTTGAAGTTACGTAAAAATCAACTTTGAACCCAATCATCAAATCAAGATATATAAAAGAAAAGAACACATTGGCAAAGCTTTTTACCTCTGGAGAACTTACAGGCGTTGATAAACTTTTAAGCGTGCAAGGACTTTCGCCTGCGTTGTTGTTGGCTTTCAAGTGACCTTAAGGCAAATTCCAAACTGTTATTTGGTAACATCAAGCGAGACAACCGGGGAACTCGAGAAGAATATACGGACATTCAAACAGGATCTTGTAGGTGTCGTTAACAATATTTCCCGTCAAGGAACCCAAATAGCTTAAAAAAAAGCGTTCTTTGGCAGTCAACCCTTCGTACTGAACAGCATTACATACCCTGTACGCGGTCCGAACAAGTTATAAAATATGCTGTTGTACAGTTCTTGGTATTTGTTCACACTTTTCCCGAAGCCCTAACTTATTGCACGCTGAATTCTTATTGACCATTTACGACGTACACAAGGCAGACAGGGCATCATACACTTCGCCTTTGAAACGTCAGTGCCATGTGTATGCTCTTTTGACCGCCAGGGTTGGGCAAGTAAACGGTGCGCTGCCAGATTCAGCTGTTTTGCGGCGTTAGTGTCCGCTTTGTTCCGGAGGTTCGGCCACGGGGCGTAAAGCGCTCCAGCCTGCTGTCGCACCATGGATGCAACCAGCTCATACGCTAGGCTAAGCCGCAGATTTCTCTTGCACAATAACAGGAAAACAATGGCGTAAGTGTGGATGAATGCACAGTGTAGTGCTGTGTCGTTTGGTGTGTCCTTGCAGACGTGTAAATGATTGTGGGTCGTATATTATCCAACCAATCTGCTTGCAGGTAGACATTTCATGCTTACATGTATTGTCGATTATGGGAGAGCCAGCTACCTTTGCCTGCGTGTACGCGGTGCTGTATGGCAAATATTCCAAACTTATGCCTAATGGATGGAACAGAATCGGTAAAGGTGGCAATCTTTGGGCTTCCGTAATGCAATTGTCTACTTTCGCTGTTTCTTCAAGAAATGCCCATGGCAGAGCTGGTAAAATACATAGTAACAAAGTGATTGCATATCTTCAGAATAACTGCGCAACGAAAAAACACGGACGACAAAGAAGACGCACCCAGCGCAAACGTATAGATGAAATAATTTTCCTGAGAGGTGAAGGATGTTCATGATGCTTTATATACTGGCTCGGGTATACCTTAGAGCGCTCGCCGGCGTTTGTGTACATGATGGCTTTTCAGACGTGCATGGTGGCGTCTGCAGCTTCCGAACTTCCAGATGAACGTGGTAACGCAAACCTGCTCCCCTGTCTTGGCATGGAGGGACAGCGGATTTCTACTACACTGAAGCCAGCGGACATGCAGTTTGGCTCTTCTACCACTACTACAGCTAGCCCTGCGAGTGCAATTGACACATTGTCGGTGAACGAAGCGTAGAATATACAATCGTCTTGCTTTCATATAATTCCAAGCGTTCAGTCAACGTCATCATGGCTTGACAATGCTTCAGTCGCCGTGCTCAACGTGCGTGTGAGGCATCGGAAGAAGTCATCTGTGCGCTACAAATTCTCAGTGCTGACTGTAATTGTGGAAGCCTTACTCATGAGATGTTACGTGATCAGATACACAAGATGAACCGTAATACAGCCACTTGCGTCAGGGTACACTGGATTCAAGGCCATGCTGCGAACCCTCACAATATTGCTGCCGATCAACAGGCACACTACCCTCCTAATATAGACATTCCATCTATTCCCCTTCCACCTTAACCCCTAAACTCGCTCAGTGCCCGTAAAAATGTTCTCCAGCAAAATACACGCGCTCTTATCCCCCCGTGTGTCTGCTCTCTCCCCCTTCATCTTACTAGGGCGGAGGAAGTCGTGCTTAGGAGGTAACGGGCAAGGGTGGCCCTTACACCGGCTCATATCTCAACGTGGAACTGGTCGCATTTACCAGTGGGTGATACATGCCCGTACTGTTCTGTTCCGGTAATGCAAGCAGATGCATACCATCTAATATGGACGTGCCAAGGGTTACAGTCGGAACGCTCCCGTCATCTCCTGCAAGCCGGCCTTCGCTACAGTGACACAAACAGTTACGACCGATGGATACATGACAACACATTCCACAAGACACTGCTTCACTTCATACACAACACCGGCCTAACGGCGCACATTTAATACAGATATACACAACAAATATTATGCCTTAAGGGCAAGTCTATGTCGCAAATAATAATAATAATAATAATAATAGTAAAAGATTGTCACTAAAACGAAAAATCATTATTCATCTTATTTTAATCTCCTTCTACCTGGAATGGCGATAACAGACATTCGAGAATCATTACTCGAACGTGATATGGCACATTAGTCGCAGACAATGGAGTGCACGCTTTGGCCGCGTTGTCAGTGACGGAAAGATTAGTGGGACGGAGAGAGAGAGAAATAGATGAAAAAGAAAACGCAGGGAGGTGAACCTGGTACAGTAACCGGTTTACTACCCTGCACAGGAGTGGGGAAATAGGGGTTCTAAAGAGGACAGGGAGAGAGAGAGAGAGAGATAAAAACATGGATGATCCCTCCGTCATAGGAATCGGTATAACACGAAAGTGAAAAGTGTCTTCACAGAAGTAGTGCTTATTGTGTAGTGATTATGAGAGTTCGTACGTCTATTGCTGTTTTACAGCTATAGCACCGTTTGACGTGGTTGCACGCACGTCGACGCCTAGTGGCACATCCCCATCGCCACCACTAACGCCAATTATCATGATTTAACCACTGTGGTAGTTAAACTTTTTAACCTATACATGGACACAGCGTATCACGAATCGCGCGCAAAGATGATATCGACAAGCACGTAATAAACACTGGTACTTTGCACTTCTTCAAAGTGTCGTCATTGAAGCAGAGAAACGGCACGGCGTGCGCTCCTGAAGGATGCGGTAACCATGCCTGCGCCCCTGCATACCCTACCACACTGCGCTTCAGCTACACGGGAGGCAGATCTTGAGATTGGCTTGAGCCGCGAACGCGCGCAGGCGTTCCGCGTCCCGCTGGCATCCGTCTCGCTCCACCAAGGCACCACACTCATCCGACGACATCACTGCCTTTCTGCACCGCTTAATGCAGCAGTTTTATTAGTCGGTGCTATCGCACTCGGCGGCGGAACAGCGTGCTCACAACTCCGACGACGAGCTTTCACACGCTCACAGGAAGCGAAAGGCTAGATTGACACATAACTGCGTCTAGGGCGACTCCTCGATGTTAGCGCGGCCAGTATGTGTTGCTGCTATCAAGAGGCTTCCCCCATGACCTCCGAGGTTGCGCGCCGGCGTGCAATCTCTGCGTCGTCAACGAATCGTTCTCTATCAGTGCTAGTGCCATTCCGCATTACTTGTCTTCATCGCTCACAGATGGCGACACCGCCCGCCGCCGCCAACAGAGAGCACCGAGCGAGAGAGATTGTGTGAGAGATATAAGTCGCGTTGGTACAATGTCCTCCGTCTGCTTCTTTAGCTCAGTCGGTAGAGCGTCGGGCGCTCTCTGTCGCGGGCTGAGACGTCGGAGGTTCGATTCCGCGTGGGGAAAAATTTTTATAGAAGTTTTTCTTTCTCATTTGGTGGCGTCCATTTTATCAACGTCATATCCGTGACGGAAGTACGTCACTAAAGTCTTGGTGGGCCCCGGCATGAAACACTTTCGTGTTAAAATAAAAACCAAAAAATAAGTGGGACAAAGATTGCAAATCACTGTTAAAGCCGGAATTTAACCCAGTCATTCTGCATGGTGGTCAAATATTCTACCACAGAACTACAGAAGTGCCTGAAACTGTTTGCGAAAATGACCCTATGATGGCGTCATATCGAAGCAACATGAATTGTGGTTGCATCGTTCATTATCGGCTGTTATAACAATGTAATGAACACCACTTATGAACTCCTATGACTCTGCAAGCTATGGTCAACAAGTTCTCGGCCCGGAGGATAATGGCGTAAACCGTATATCATGACATGCACATCATCGCAACGTTGCGTGCAGTTCATTTCGATAAACGGACACCTGTGCTCTAAATCTAATAGCGACTTTACGTAGGACCTTAGCCAACCCTTGGGGCATCAGTGTAGTCGACGTGCCGGGTAAGCCCGTGATCAATCACGTAGCAAGGGGGGGGGGGGGGGTGTAATAAAAGGCCCCTCCGCCCAATTGTTCATTCCTCAATTAGGTACTTACCTCAAAATGTGTGGTTTGCTAAATAGTCAAGGCCTCCAGCAAGTTCACCCTTTCCCTCGAAAAAAATTTTATGCTGCTATCTTTAATTGAAGAAGCGCACGCGCGATGAAGGCGAAGAAATAGGGGCACAGGATAGCAATTATATTAGCCGATATAAAACTTTCAGTAAATGATTCGGAAGTTGGCGACTGATTCACTGACATCATGTACATCGCTGTGTTCATCTTCTTCTTCCGAGTCTTTTGTACTGTGTGATTTCAAATCACTACTCCCCTAAATTTTCCGTACCGTGCGGGTAGTGTGGCTACCAGGCCATCGTGGAATAATTATAAACGTTATGTCTGGCAGGCTGGCGCGGTATTCCTTAGGTGGTCCAGTAATGTTCATTGTGTCTGACACAGCTTTTGTTACGGAGTCTAGATTCCGAAAGTATTCTTTACTTCAATGTGCCAGTAATATGAAATTATCCGTCCCATAATATGCCAATCTTTCTTTTGCCTGGAATGACAAATGGTGTCCAACTCGAAAACTCAAAGTGGCTATTACGAAATTTCTATGCGTATACCCCCTCCTAATTTCTGTTTATATAGGTCTGGTCTGTTGCTATCTCCTATGTGCTATGACTGCCAAGAGCCTGAAAACACTGATCATTTTTCATTTACGTACCGTCGCTTTACTCGCCATAGAAAAAAAAAACCGGCAGATCCCACGCACTGTGGGAATCGATGGAATGCGAAGCAGCCAGGAAGGAGCAAATCATGCTTTACATAATTTGCATGTCATGTTTTACATGTTACGACCGGTCATTTGTGTTCGTCATACAGTCACGTCGCGATATACCAATTTTGGTGTATGTCAAGCTAGCGAACTGGACGCAAGCGCACCATGAGCGTGGCATGTAAATGGCATTGTAGATGACATGCATGCCAAGATTTTCATGTTACCACCTGCCACTTATGTTCGTTATAGTCACGTCACTCAACACCAAATTTGGTGTATATCAAGCTAACGAAACGGCCGTGAGTGCGCCATGAGCGTGGAATACAAGTCATGTCGCTCATGACATGTCATGATTTCCATATTACCACTAGTAATTTATGTTCGTCATACAGTCATGTCACTCAGTACCAAATTTGGTGTATATCAAGCTAACGAAACGGCCGCGAGCGCGCCATGAGCGTGGAATGCAAGTCATGTCGCTCATGACATGTCATGATCTCCATATTACCACTACTCAATTATGTTCGTCATACAGTCATCTCACTCAATACCAAATTTGGTGTATCTCAAGCTAACAAAACGGCCGCGAGCGGGCCATGAGCGTGGCATGTAAATCATACTTTGCATGACAAGTTATCTATGATTTTCATGATATGACCAGCCATTTATGTTCGTCATACAGTCATGTTATGCCATACCAAATTTGGTATAAATCCTAACGATACGGCCAGGAGAGCACAAAGTCGTAGGCGGCCAGATAGATAGATAGATAGATAGATAGATAGATAGATAGATAGATAGATAGATAGATAGATAGATAGATAGATAGATAGATAGATAGATAGATAGATAGATACGCTCAAAGTCGCCGAAGTTCGCTAAGAAATGCTTCGCATTTAAAAACATTTTAAAAATTCTGGGAGTATTCATTCCCTTGGAGCGTCTTCTCTGGGATTCAGCAACAAGATCGTCTGCTTAGCCATATGTGCATTTCTTGTTGACACAAGAATTCTCTGTTAACAGTATTAAATGCGAAGCATCTCTTAGCGAACTTCGGCTACGTTGAACGTACCTATCCATCTAGCCGCCTGCGACATTGTGCTCTCCTGGCCGTATCGTTAATGCGATTTATTCAGAATTGGTATGGCATAACATGACTGTATGACGAACATGAATGACTGGTCATATCATGAAAATCATAATTAACTTGCCATGGAAAGTATCATTTACACGCCATGGCCGTAGTGCTCCTGAGGCCGTTTTCTTAACTTGACATATCCAAAGATTGGCAAGATGGGACATTTCTCCATGACCAACATAAATGATAGGTGGTAATATGCAAATCATGACGTGCATGTTATGCAGAACATGGTTTACATGCCACTCTCATGGTGCGCTAACGGTCGTATCACTAGCTTGATATACACCAAATATCGTATTGCGTGACGTGACTGTATGACGAACATAAGTGCCAAGTGGTCATATAGAAATCATGACCTGTAATGTGCAACATGTCTTGCGTGGTACGCTCATAGCACGCTCGCGGTTGTTTCGCTAGCTTGATACACAGCAAATTTGGTATTGCGTGACGTGACTGCATGGCGAACATAAATGACAAGTGTTAATATAGAAATCATGACATGTCACGTGCAACAAGACTTGCATGCCACGCTCATGGCGCATTCGCGGCCGTTTCGCCAGCTTGATATAAGTTAAAATTGGTATTGCGGTACGTGACAGTATAACGAACATAAATGGCAGGTGGGAAGATGAATATCTTGGCATGCATGTCTTCTACAACGTCATTCACATGCCAGGCTCATGGTGCGCTTGTGTCCAGTTCGCTAGCTTGATATACACCAAAATTGGTAACGCGCGACGTGACTGTATGACGAACATAAATGACAGTTCCTAACAGCTAAATCATGATATGCATATTATGTGCAGCATGATTTGTTCCTTGCTGGTTGCTTCGCATTACATCGATTCCCACAGTGCGTGGGGTCTGCCGGTTTTTTTTAACACGAAGGTGTTTTATGCCGGAGTCCACCAAGACTTCAGTGACGTGTTTGAGTCACGGAAATGACGTCGAAAAAATACAGATGATCAGAAGACAAAGTAAAAAATGCCGTCAACAGGAGACGAACCTACGCCCTCTACGACTGCGATTAGCGATGGCGGGCACGCTACCCACTGTGCCACGGTCACATTCTCCTTAGGCTTCACAAACGTGCCTGTTATAATTACCACAGTCCCCTCACAGGGCTCTGCTTAAGTGAAGTAATGCACCATGACCGTAAAATTCACGATTAGTTCCTTCAAAGCGTGGTTTCAACGCATCTATCTATCTATCTATCTATCTATCTATCTATCTATCTATCTATCTATCTATCTATCTATCTATCTATCTATCTATCTATCTATCTATCTATCTATCTATATGTGCGCTACGTCTGGGTCTCTCACTGTCGCCTTCCTTACTTGGTTTATAGCAAGATTGGCATAGGATGCTATGAGAGTGTGACGAAACTGAATAAGAGGTCGTGATATGAACAACAAAACTTGCTGAACTTCAGCCCATTAAGGCCAGTGTACTCTATAAAGTACACTTCCTTTTTCGGGAATAGAAGATATGCAACAGAATATTCTGATCTTGTTCTGCTAATACTGCAATGTCTGCTAAGTCTGCTAACACTGCAATGTGGCTGCCGTGTAGGGAGCCGAAACGTCTTTTTAAAAAATATTGTGCATGTTGCTTTGGTCGGCGTTTTTCTTTTTTCTTTTATTCCACAATGTGGCAACAGTAGCGCGCATACGAACGACAACAGAAGAGGGCTATCGCGTTGCATGACGCATGCGGAAGGCCAAGACGCACATTGACTTAACCCGTTAAGGCCCAGTGTACTTTACAAAGTACACTTCTTTGTTCGGGAATCAAAAATACACAACGCAATATACTGATGTTGCTCATTGGAATGTCGGACGCCAAAGACTGCAGCAAGATAATCCTAACTGTGCATGTTTACTCGGTTCTATTTTTTCTGTTCCATAAGTCGTTAAACATTCGGAAAATAAGAGCCGGTCAAACGCACGTGGTGATTGCTAATTTTTCTCAGATGATTTGAGGTCTTACATTTTATATCTTGAAATAACGGATTTCTTGTGTTTCAGCAAGGACAAAATAATCCCTACAAAGCGCGAGAAGCGTATAGAATGCATAGTTTTGCTCTGAGGTGTAATCAAATGTGGCTGTATTTTGCATAGTACAATGGGTCTTCGTGGGAGTATAAATGTGCCTGCGGTTGTGCGTTGCTTCAGAAATTGAAGAATCTATTTTCTTTCGAAGAATGCCGTTTTTTCGGTTATCTGAGACTCACGAGGCTGCGATAGATGTCGCTGTGAATATACGAGAGCCCGTTGATGTTTTCATTGTCGCTTCTGACCCTTACATAGAAACTTAGAAGGTGGAGAGGAATGACGACGGTACAAATGGAAGCTCTCTGCTAAAGTTAAAAAAACATGGAACGAAACGAACGTGGGGAATTAAGTTTATGTTTTGATCCAGGAAACAAATTTTCTTTCGTAAACACCAAAGGCAAACGCATAGTATCTATGCTGACGAACTACGACACAGTGTAGTCGATACGCTCTGTAACCAAGAGGCCATCCACTGAAAAGGAAAAAAAGAACGTGGTGCCACTGGCAACCCTCTTCAGCAGCTGAACAATGACATGGAAGGGGCTGAGCTTTACTATCAAGCTGCGATTCACTACAGAATTTTCATCCCTGAGAAAAAGTGGTACCAGCCCCTATTTACCCTGATGATGGAAATGGCCGCAGGCAGCGCACACAGGGTCTGCTACTGCATTGGATATTTCAGAAGACCCTCTACACATTGATTATTGTCCTTTAGTCGCATAATAGCAATCCACTGACTGAGTATTGTTGTAGACAGCAGATATGTCAGGAGATCTCCAGCGTCCGCTGTGCTTGCTGTTACCAACTATCCGTACAGATATTTTCACAAGAAGCTTGAAAAACAATTCCGGTCTGCCGCAATGCATCAAAATGGTGTTGCGAGAAGTGTGGCGTTATGCTTTCTATAAAGCGCTGGTGCTTCAATCAGTTACATGGACCAAGATAACTTTGGTATTCGTTTCGCGAGGGCCTAGCGTACTCTCAATGCTTGCATCAGACCAGCTTTTCCGTTGCTATGTCGAGAGCTCAACGTACTTTTTATAGTACAGTATCATAACTTCTGAAAAAAAAAAAAACATTCATGAAACTCTATGAAAATTTGCGCGTGCTGTTTTCTCTTGCAGTTGATTATTGTGCGAAATCTCAATAAAATGCAAACTGTAGTTCCTGTGTGGGCCTTAATGGGTTAATTGATCGGAGCAAATATTTACAACCACAAGGAACACAAGATGCGGACAAGGGAACTCATTTACTCCTGCCCCAATCTTAGTATAACGTTCAACTTCAGCTATGTACCAACTATATCTAGAACAGCCGCTACTAACATGACTTGCCTGGCACGTACATCTCAAACCCTTTCCCACAGTAGTGCGTGTCACATACCCGCAAAAACGGCCAGTGGAAGGCGGGTACACTGCAGAGATAATTAAATCCCCATGTTAGTCCGGGAACTGCGAGAATGGACTTCCTATTATAACGCCTTAGCGTAAGGAGCCCATGTAAAAAAATAATCAACGTTGACGCGGCGGCGTTGTCGGCCGGCCAAAATTTCGATGGGTGAAAGGGTGGACGGAAAGCGAATTTTTTTCAAGCTCACAGCGGGCCGCACCCTCGTCGGGGCCGAAAAGCCAACCCTCACAGCCGCTTCGCGGGCCTGCTAGAAGGCCCAGAGTTGCGCGTCCAGAACTGGGCTGCGGAGAGGTGCCTCTGACCAGGGCGAGGTGGCATCAGGAGGCAAGCGTGATTTGGTGCACTGCCATGTGGTCTACCCTGATAACCATATGACGATGCCTGCAATCTGTTTTAAGATAGAGTTATCCTCGAACACATGCTCGGGCAGTGCACTGAATCCCGATGTACGCCAAGAATGGAAAGCACGATTCTAGCCGGCATCGAACCAAGGCTTTTTGCGTGGCAGCCAAGTATTCTGCAGCAGAGCGAAGCCAGTACTTGCAACTGCATGGGAGTAATATTCTTTACAATCGTCACATCACGGCAACGTCAGTTGTAGTTGCTGCCTTGCCTATCCGCTTTTATAACAGTATAATAAATGTTCCGTATGTACTCCTATTGCTCCGCAAGCTAAACTCGACTGCGACTCGACCACGAAGTTATACGCAAAAAATGACTTGTTAGGACAATAATAGCCGTCAGCACGCTTAACACGAACGTTCCGCAGCGTGGTCTGGACCTGCGTAACCGATGCCAGCCACGAAGTACTGGGTGCTGTCGCAAAGATAATGTGTCAATGTACTAGGATAATATCTCATTTATGTATGAACAATATCTCGGCAGCAGAGCCGAACACTTTGCGGCGCTGGTGTCAGTCAAACCGGTTCAGTCAACGCTGTGAATGGCTCGTGTAAAGCGTGCTGACGGTTGCACATCATCCCGATGTTGCGTGCTCTTGGTTTCGACAAAACTGACGTCTGTCCTTTAACGTGAGGGTTGATTTTCCGTCGGTCCGAAAGCTACCCTATACGCGCCAGTGTTGTCGACGTGCCTGGTCGACTACACTGTAATACTACTACTCAACATCTACTACTACTACCACTGCAAATAATAATAATAATAATATTAATAATAATAATAATAGTAATAATAATAATAATAATAATAATAATAATTTATTAAACACATCCTGAAGTAGAATACAGAAACGGACCTGTCTAAGACAACGAAGACTTGTGTGACTAGGCCCGGCAGAGTCGGTTACAGTGATGTGGTTACATGGTTATGAAAATTACTTTTTTTTATAGCAATAATAATAATCATAATAATTGTGATTATTATTTTATCATTAGTATTATTATTATTATTATTATTATTATTATTATTATTATTATTATTATTATTATTATTATTATTATTATTATTATTATTATCATTATAAGTAGTAGTAGCAGTAGTAGTTACATTAATAATAACGTGGAGGATGCTTGATCTTCCACTTCAAGAGTGAAACGCGACAGCGTAATCGGGCCCCCTTCGCATCTCCTCAATCGCTAGCCCAGATTCGCTTCTCGTTGGACACTGCAGCCGTGCCGCAGTGAAAGGAATGTGTGTCCATGTAACAATGACCTTTTATAAGCATTATAGAACACATACTGCAAGTACTAACTGCATTATAGAACACATACTGCCCCACTACGCCATAATTCCGCCTTTCGCGAATCAGCGAACTACCCGCTACATATTCTTAAGTCAACACGCGCATCCACGCAGCCGCACGCTTGGTTGATGCTGTCGTTGGGTGATTAATTACGCCCGTCTACTTTGTAAATAGGGGGGCCATTAAACTAACATGTTTTGACGTTTGGTGCGATTCTACGCTTCTGTATATTCCATACGTTATGGAGACTTCTCGACAACATTCTTCCAGGGTTTTTTTTTTTCTCTCGAAACAGTTTCAAGCACTGGCGTTGCTCTGTGGTAGAACACCTACTCGGTACTCCAATATCCTGGGTTTGATTCACTCCCGCAAATAATTTTTATTATTGATGTATTTGCATCTACTTGGAACTTTGTCTGACGGTCAATGCTCAGTTTTTTGCTCATACAGGAACGACGATGACAACGACACCGTAGTTTCAGCAAAAGGAGCTCTTTGAGTGTACCGCGTTTATAATAATAATAATAATAATAATAATAATAATAATAATAATAATAATAATAATAATAATAATAATAATAATGAGAAGGCAGCTAATCAATTCACACACTGTGAGGGATTTGCCCCATTTGTAATATTTTCGCTTGCTAGCATCGAATGTCAAAGTATTTTTTCTACAAAGTGCTTCAGTCACGTGATCAAAATTAATTGAAATGATTGAAATATCGCGTGACTATCGCTTCAAATATAAGTTCTCTTCCAGAGACTGGTATTCTGTACTCGCAGATGCTCTATAAAAGTCCTGATAACAAATGTGCTGTTGTTAGGGAAGAACTTTGGTATAGACTAAAGTGTAAGTATTTTGAACTGTTTCACACTGTACGCTAAAAAGCAAGGAACGCTTCTGAGGCAAAATAGCGACTAATTGTTAGATGATTTGTGTAGATGACTGACTTTCGGAGAAAGTGGCCGGAAAAGGCAACCTCAGTTACCATAAATAAGTTGGGCATATTGCTGCTGTGTCGACCGCTGTAGGTAACCTTTCGCATCTTTGTCGTGGGAAATTTAATAACCGCCTACGCCTCATAATTTCCCTTTCGTAAATTTTTACAGGTGTGGGTCACACAGATAAATCCCTTGTGACAGACCCCATGAACTATTTCCACATAACAAGAATAGAGAGAAAGAAAAAGATTGATTGCTTGATCACCCAATGGATATTTTCAGATAGATACATCTTAAACCACTACCATTGTTCGGTGAGAGGGTGCGCTAGGGAGCTGCGTAAACATGCAAGCGAAGGCATCGTGAGAACAGACAGACAGACAGACAATGAACTTTAATTGATCCCGAGGAGTTACTGACAGGACCCCCTAACGGGGGGCCGTTGTAACCGCTGGCCACGCCCATGTAGACAGAAGGCCGTGACGCTCCGCCCTTTCCTGGAAACTGCTTTTTTTTCCTTCACGATTCTGGTTATTTCTTTTTGGCGTTAGTAGGGAGCTTCTAGCTTGTATACAGCTTCATCATCCGCATACACTTCTAGAGAATATAGCGGCTTTCTACGAGCAGCAGAAGAAGTAGGAATATGAGCGGTAAACTAGCCATGGTCCCGGCTGCGGGACCCTTGTTTTCTGATACGACAGTGAAGTCTAGGTTCAAGGATAGGGTTGCGCGTGAAATTGAAGACGCGTATCTAATCGACAAAGCAGGTGATTCATGTGTCGCGAAACCCTCGGTCACGTTACTTGCCGTGGAGTTGGACTATCTGGAAGCGTGTCATTGAGATAATCTTTGTCTTCTCATGGTTTTTAACACGTGTTCATCTAACTGCACATATATATTATTGTTGTTTCAATAAATTTTGAGTTGATAGTTTGCGCCGTGTTTCGTGCACCTTTCTGAGTGTTTTCGTCTTTTTGCGCACCACCGTGCTAAGATGAGTTACTAACTCGCCCAACAATGCGTATAAAAGTATTTGATGTATCTTCTTACTGCAGTCGAAGAGAGGCATATTTGCGTAACAGGTTGGTTCGCCACAGTACCCTTCTGTGTTCACTGACATTGTGTCGCTTGACCAGTTAAAAAAATCTGCGTACCTGTGTTTACCGGTATTTCTTAAGAAACACCGTCGAACTAATAAAAGTGAATGCACGAGGATTTGCTTTAGCGCCAGGCAAAGGAGCGAAAATGCATAGCTCTCACTTACTTCCAGGAGTGCAGGCGATTGAGTAAGGCAGACCTTGTACTTCGTGCAAACTTCCCCCTTTTTGACATGTGCGCTCTCTGCATTTAGGGAAAGCGTTGCTTTGAAGATCAGTTTCTGGTAACTCATTAGGGGTAGTGCATTTCACAGAAGAAGGCAAAGTTTTCTTACAAACTCGAGAACTAACAAAAGCAACGATTATATCGAAAGATCATGACTGTGAAGTGGCACATTCCTGCAATATCTGTGGACTGCAAAAGCTCACCTAGGCGAGACATCTATTATTAAAAGGAAACTGCCCGCCCGTGCAGAGTCCTAAAATTACAAAACGATGTGATTAAATGCAGCCTTTTCTTGGTATTCGAACATCTGAGCGCCAGGACTCAATACACGCACAAAACGATGTGATTAAATGCAGCCTTTTCTTGGTATTCGAACATCTGAGCGCCAGGACTCAATACACGCACATAGCCAAAAAATCGGGAATCCTACATATTGGCTGAACAAAACCAGCGAGAAAAGGCCTCACGATGACACAGGGTGAAAACGCATAAGACGAAGACAGAGGCTTGACAGACTTCTATGTGTCCGTCTTATGCACTTTCACCCGACGCCATGCTAAACCAACACGGCCAAACAGGTACCTTAGTGCGCTTCATAATGTTCGCTTCTGTCGCGAGAGGTATTCAGGCCATTATGGACGTCTTGCAAATCGATCATGAACTTCCTATTATTAATTGTATGCCTAACGTCATTACGAAGAACACAAAAGTAGTGTGAATTGCATGCATTAGTCAGAATCCAGCCCCGCATTTATTTGAAACAGCCATACAGTGTAACATGTATAACATATATATATATATACATATATATATATATATCATATGAAGAGTCTGTCTTCGGTTACCGTCCAACAAATAGGAAAAATGTATACGCTTCTACGACACCGTTTAATTGTCAACGTTTCGATGGTTTCATCAAGACGAAATTTACCAGGCTTCGAAGCTCTTTTATACCATCGTCCTCCGAGTCGAGAGGGAGAAAAAAAGTTAGAAAAAGTAAAGGAAAAAGTGAAAAAGATTCAGAAACAAACCAGTCGCGAAATCATCACGTGCACATACTTGGATATACGGAAAACGTGCTTTCTGAAGGGAAAGAAAGCGACAAAAATAAACACAAGCGGAAAAAAGGAATATATATATATATATATATATAAAGGAAATAATTGTAAACTTAAGGGCTCGTTTGCTTTGTTTAACACAGTATTAATGAGAACTAACAGACAAAGATGCCAAGGAAAGTATAGGGGAAGCTATTAGAAGTAATTGTAATGTAAATGTTAAGAAAGGAAAGTGGACGAAAAGACAACTTGCCACCGGCAGGAATCCGAACCTGCGACCTTCGAATAACGCGTCCGATGCTCTACCACTGAGCTACGGTGGCAGTCATCCCCCCGTCCACTTTATAGGGTATATATGTGTACTTAAACGTGGGAGTGTCAGTCAGCGCCGCCTGTTGCCATTACGGCGAGTGTGGAACACTCTTTCTTGCCTGTAGGCGTCACATAGTACGTGATCTTATTACGAGCGGGCAGCTGACTAATAATCCCTCGCATACCACCTGAAGGCATCAAGTCTGCCAGAACGAGACCCTCGTTATGAATGAAGGAAAAGAATTGTAAACTTAAGGGCTCGTTTGCTTTGTTTAACACAGTATTAATGAGAACTAACAGACAGAGATGCCAAAGGAAAGTATAGGGGAAGCTATTAGAAGTAATTGTAATGTAAATGTTAAGAAAGGAAAGTGGACGAAAAGACAACTTGCCACCGGCAGGAATCTGAACCTGCGACCTTCGAATAACGCGTCCGATGCTCTACCACTGAGCTACGGTATATATATATATATATATATATATCACACTGCGCCGTTGTTAGATTTTGCTCCTCTTTCGAACGTTAAAACAGCGAAATATTCAAATTCCTCGCAAATGGCACCTACCGGTAGCATCCTGACACAAAAGCGCGCATACTAGCCATAGGTGCAGCGGTTTGCGAAATCGCTGTGCCCTCAAGACAATGGTTCTTCAATGGTCGAATGCATTTGAAGACCGTCTGGTATACAGATGATGATAGTATAGCAATACGCAATAATGCGCAATGTTTTCGATCATGCAGCAAATTCAAAGTAGTTATGTCGCCACTGTGCGTCCTTGCGTGATGTTTGTTTGTTGGTGGTTTCTTTTTGTAATGTTTAATGAACTAATTTGTATATATGGGGAAATATAAAATCATACGACAATTTTGAGAACCATGCGCATGGGAAAAATTTTAGCAGCAGAGATGAAACTTTACACACTATGAGGTGTGCTTTTCAAAAAGGAAGTTGTTCATGTTGATGGCAACATCAATGAAAATATTACTCCTTTATTTCTTTCTTTAGCTCGATCTGTCGTGGACGAGTGCCGTGAGTATATGTTGCTATTCAATCTATTTGTTGATGATGCGAAAAACCGGACTCAACGACAAGTTACGACTGGTCTCGGACAATGCGTGTAGCAACTGCTATTATTTTGACATTGTAGTGCCGTTAAAGACTCTCTATTTCTTTTTGTCGCCCCTTTTTCCCTTGCTCAGTACAGGGTAGCCAACCGAAATTCTTTCCTAGTTAACGTCCATCTCGTTCCTCTACATTTCTGTACCTCTCTTTCTTTCTTGTTGATCAGAACGTTTTATGTGCTCAAATACGGCTGACAAAGGTGCAAGAACAAAAATAGAGGGCGCCAAGTACAGTCAGAACTTGTATATCGAATTCGGTGAAACCGAATTGTCACCTATACTGTAGTCATTGGGGAAGCGTGAATGATTTGATATGAATACCAGAATTTACAGCAACATCTAACAAACATATTTAGAAAACTTTAATCATCGAGGATTAGACGGCGTGAAACACCCAAAACAGTTGGCTTTCCATGACAAATTGTCGCTTTTCCTCACGAAAGGGTGCCTTTCAGCAGGCATTTAGGAGAGCGAGGTGCGTGATAAGGAGGGATACGCACCGGGCAAGTAGAAAGTGCCGCTCGCAATCATGCGCGTTTTCCCACGACTCGTTGTCGTCCCGCTTATTGGCTCGTCGTGTGCGTTGCCGTTCTCTTCCTCTATATCCTACGCTGCCTTTGGTAACGCGATGGCAGCTGTGAAGCGGAAGAACCTGATGTTCTTCGCAAGCCTGGCGGTAATCAGCTCAGTCGAACGTGGAGAAAGACGTCTGAATAAAGTATACCAAGGAGCACGCTGAATACGATACTGAAGAACAAGGACGACGTTAATGTCAAGGCTAGTACGATATAAGCGGATTTTACTCTAGTACAAAGTCTTAAGTTTTAAGTGCGGAACACTTTAGGGGCCCGGCTTGTCGTCCATCCATACCTCGCATGCGGCGTGATCACGCTGGCAGTAAACACCGCCTATAACAAGGTTACCAATGCTTCAAACCGGGTAAAATGAACGAACAAGGCCTAAAATAATATAATTGGCAGAAATGTCCAGGAAATAATTCACAAAATTAAATTAAAATTCATTCCTAAAAACGTTTCGCAAACGTGCAACTGACTATGAGGTATGTGTATGTGTGCTGTATGTGTGCTCTTTTTCTGTGTCCGTGGTTTTTTGCGCTACATTTATGATGACTATGAGGCGCTAGAGAGGGGGCGCCACCACCTCGCCGACCGAGCAAATACCCCTCTCCTTGCGCTTTGCGGTCGCTGCATTACTACATCCGATGATGTAAACAAGCTGACGGAACTCGCTGCAGATGACACTGATGCCAACTGCCGTAACAAGCAGGAAGTTTATAAACTGCAGCTAAAGGTAACGCGCATGTCGCACTCCGAGTTTGCGATTCTCCCTAACAAGATTCTAACTCGTGCCGGCGAAACCCTACATGCTTTCCCCAAACATTGGCCTCAGCGACGCTTTGGTAAACGGAGCAGTGGGGAATTTTACGAACCAGAACCACTGGGTTCCCGCGTTACGCACTTCCTCAGATTTCGCAGCAGTGTAGCTGATATACGTTTTTTGTTGTGGGAAGCTTCAAATCACAAATTCCACCTTTACGCTGATGCTTGGCACAAAGATACATTGCTAAGCCCACAGACGGCGAATTATCTGTTATGTAGTGAGGAGAGGCCGTCATCTCTGAGACACTGCGACGCAAGGTCAAGAAGTTGACGATGTCGCTATCAGGAGTAATGCTCCGTACTGCCAGCTCACAGTGCATTGCGCCGCGGCTGTGTGCACTGTGGGTCATCATCATATAAGATGCACTTTACGTGATCGAGTTGTTCATCCTACCATCCTGCTCCCACGACATTATTGTCGGGTGCGGGTCTGCCTCTCGAGTGATAGCGCCATCATCGACTGTTCCCGCGCAGAAGTAGCTCTTACGCCGCTGCAGACCTCTCTTTCGACGAACCCTCCTCGCAAACTTGTCGCTGAGGACACAAGTATCCCTCCGAAAACGTGAACACTCATAGCACTGACCTGTACGACTCCACCATACGGAAGAGCACCTTTTGCTCCGTCGAAAGTATGTCGCCGTCACCGCGGTTTACGACTGCCCATTTGCAGTATACTCGATTAAATCCGGCGCCACCAGAATGCTCAACTCCCCCCACGTACGTAGTTGTGTTGCTTCGTGGGAATCTTTGTGGCATGTGCAAGACGTGGACTTCTTGCGTTCCTTGTACTTCTATTAGGACCAACACTATCTTCAGGCGAACGACATGACATCAACTGCTTCCATATCTTCAGCCCCAGATGATTTTCAACCCCTCTATTGCCGACGATCTACCGCCATCTCATCGCAGTGAACTTCTCGCTCGTCTTGAAGACTTCCGCTGTTCCTTCGATTGCACCCAGCGAAGCTTGGGCCGCCCTACGAGTGTCACACACCACATCGGCACCGGTTCACACGCTCCCTTACGCCAACGACCCTATCGAGTTTCCGCGGCAGAACGGCAGATTGCCAACGAACACGTTGACGACATGCAGGCTTAAACGCGCAGTGATTCAGCCGTTCCAGAGCATTTGGTCCTCTCCTGTCGTGATAACTTGATATACGAGCGCGTAACGAGAACAGGGACTAAGAAAGACAAGGACAAGCGCGTCTTTCTTAGTCCCTGTTCACGTTACGCGCTCGTATATCAAGTTATCATGAATCACAAACTCGCCCAAGCAGCCATTTCTCCTGTCGTACTTGTCACACAAGAAGGAGGGATCTATAAGGCTCTGTGTCGACTATCGCCGCCTGAATAGCTCGATAGGATAAGCGCCCGTTGCTGCTCATCGAGTATGCTCGCGATAGCTTAGAAAGGGCACAATATTTCTCGTCTTTAGATTTACGGTCGGGTTAATGGCAAGTACGATAGGTGATACCGATCGTGCGAAGACTGCGTTCATCAACCTTGATGGGCTCTATGAGTTTAACGTCATCCCGTTGGGATTGTGCAAAGCCGCAACTACTTTCAAGGGAATGACGGACAGCATCATTTACGGTGACAAGTGGAAAACCTGCCTTTGCTACCTTGACGACAACCTAGTCTTTTCTAAGGATTTCCTGCTCACCTTGTTTGCCTTCGTGAGATTTTGACGTGCCTCACCGATACTCATCTTCAACTTAACATCAAAAAGTGTCATTTTTTGGCGCGCAAGTTGACGGCACTGGGTCACATCGTCCGCGAGAAGCCGTTCTTCCTGACCCGGTGAAACTCCGTGCCGTTGCCGAATACCCCAAGCCTACTTGCATGAAGACGCTTGGAAGTTGCGTTGGGCGGTGTTCATATTTTCGCCGATTCGTCCGCGGCATTACTTCCATCATCGCCCTTGTTACGAATCTTCTAACAGCCTCTAACGGCCTAACTGCTTGGTCACGATTGTGCAACACATCTTTCAAAACGCTACGGCGCTTACTAACATAGCATCCAATACTTCATGACTTTGACCCTGACGCGCCAACGGAAATCCGCAATCCGTACTGACGCCAGCGGCGTTGGTCTTAGTGCAGTATTGTATTTAAGAAAACAGGGATATGAAGAATACGTCATTGCTTACGAGAGTCAAGCTCTCAAGAAAGCCAAGTGGAATTATTCGGCCCAAAGAAGTGATGCCTTGCTAAAATTTGGGTATTGGCGAAGTTTCGTCCGTACATTTATGGCCGCCCTTTCGACGTCGTGACGGACCACGATGCTTAATGTTGGCTCTCGGTGCTAAAAGATCCGTCGAGACACCTCGGTCGTTGGCGCTGCGGCTGCAAGAGTGGGTCATTCGGTTGTGTACCGATCAGACCGCTAGCATTCCGACGCTGATGCGCTCTTCCGCTCACCGCTAGCGTCTGACACGGCTCTCCACCAGCTTCCCTGTCGCCAATCGACGTCGTAGACATGTCATCGGAGCAGCGCACTGATGCGTGGGTTTCTCACATTCTCGACATCCATCAGCTTACCCCGCTTCAAGAACTTTTCTTCGTCGATCGCCCCATTTCGCTATTAGATATTATCACCTCTAAAGGCAGAATTACGTGTCTTATGTCCAGAGGTGGCTGCTTGTGATACCTCGCCTCATGCGTACGAAAATGTGCGCTGTCTTCCACATCAACCTCCAAAGCACTCACGCCGGCGTTCGCAAGACTACAACCGCCTGCACCAGCGATAATGTTGGCGCCGAATGTACCCATTTGTGTGCAAATATATCCTCACTTGCACTGCATCCCAGCGATGAAAGGCTCCACCTGAGCGACCGGCCGGTACACTTCAGTCGACCTCCCGTGCCGGGCGCGTCCATTCGACCGTCTTGGTATTGATTTATACGACCCACTTCCCTCGACAACTTCCGGGAACAGATGGGTTATCCTCGGCGTCGACCATCTTACACGATATGTGGAGACTGCAGTTTTGCCCGCAGCAACAGCCGGAGAAGTTTCGTTTGGTGGCTTCTTCGTGCACCATGGCGCTCCCCGCGAAGTTTTGAACGACAGAAAACGTGTTCTCCTGTCCGAAGCTATTGAAGCATTGCTCGTTCTGTGCAGCCTTGTTCACCGCATGACGACAGCACATCATCCGCAAACCGATGGCTTAACCGAACGATTTAATCGCACTCTCGGTGATATGCTGACGATTTACACTGCATTGGACTAGACCGACCAGAACACCGTCTATCCTTTCATGACATACACGTACAACACTGCCACGCAAGTGACCACATGATTCTCACCGTTCTTTCTTTTACGTGGAAGCGAGCTGTCATGCATGCTGGCACCATGCTTCCTTACACACTTGACGCCTGTGAGTACAGTCCAATTTCTCACGTTTCCAGGTACGCAGAAGATTGTCAACACTTGGCCCGTACATCTACGACTGAAGGCCAAGATCGCCAGAAGCTGAGGCGTGACGACCAACGACATCTTGTTTCTTTAAAGACCAGTGCCCTCATTTGGCTTCGGGTCCCACCAAGTACTCCTGAACTTTCCTCCATGGCTTTACCTCCAAGTTACTGTCCCGATATCATGGCTCCTACGGCATTCTTGCTTGTACTTTTCCCCGTCTATTATGAGGTCGAGCCACTGAAACCATCTGAATACTTGCACCGTCACGGCCGAGAAGCCGTCGATTGGTCTCGCACCGAACCATATTATAACCCCACTATACTGAATCAAAACGGCAAGTTGGGCGAGTTGGTAGTTAAACATGGTTATATGAGGGCCGCGCGACCCGGACTTAGGACTGAGAGACACGTACACAAACGAGCGCTACTGACAACTGATTTATTTCATCACACATGCAGTAAATAAGTACACACAATAAAAGTGATCACGTGGCGCGTATATGTCGTGATAGGGAATCATTTGATTACATGTTTCAAAAATTGCAACTCTTTATCATGCAGAGCAACCGAAGTCTGGCTGACGCATGCGCCCTGATTTACATGTATGTGGTATGCTTCCACAATTTCGCGAAAGGTTTGGTTAAAATTGCTGTATAATACCTGTGTTTTATAAAACAATGGTTCACAATGGCACGTTCTGCAATGCATAGCTAAATTCGTGCTGGCGGAATTCTTGACAGCTGTGTGGTGCTCCCTGAGGCGAACATTAATGCACCGTCCCGTTTGCCCCACTATACTGCCAATGCCTTAAGTCACCAGGATGGCTCCGCTATTTACCGGGCGCCAATGCAGTGAAGAGACAACGACCACGAAGCACACGAGCAACCAAACAGGCCTAAGTGTCACTAGTAGCACTCGTTACGAGCTGCTTGACGTCCGCCGCTCTTGGACTCTCTACCCTTTACGTTTCTCGATGCTCCCTGAAGTCCACGGGTTTTCAAGGCTCCGAGAAACCACATCACACCTATCATAACATACATTTCACCTAAACACTGCGAAATGTGCGCGTGTGATATGGGCCACAAGAGCCAAAATTACTGGGAGAAGCTTGAATTCTATTCTTCATTCATCTGCGTACAAATAAAGTTACCACTGGTTCTAGCAGTAGGGCTGGGCCCGCTATATGGATACCGCTATATGGATACCGCTATATGGATACTCATTTTCAGAAGGGCTTAAATCAGCGATAATGGTCCCTAGCAAAACTCTTAAATAAACAAGGCACTGCCACTTGCACCTATTACAAGCGTGCCAATAGCGTTGGATGTTTTTCGCGAATATATTGCGTATAGGCACGTTGAATAGTCATATATATTACTGTGCGCAGTGACGTCCGTTCCTTTACACCAATGCTAGACGGCGCCGCCCTATTCACCTACGTTCGATACCATGGCCGATTGCGCGCCATGTGAATCTGAGTGCTTTGTTGCTTACGCTATCTATTGTGACAACTTACGAGTCTACTGTCCTTGAGAGCTTCCTTAACTGCGATTAAATTTCACTGTTACACTTTACCATACATTTGTGTCGTACAAAGTTATTTTGTAATTCCATATTACGCCCTTTCTTTATTACTACCAGCAGCTTTCATTCACGAGAGGCTTGCATGGCCTTGTACAGTCTGCGAGTTTATCACGGGAAGCTCTTAATTTAGGACTCTCTCGAACAGTAATACCTTGAACGCAGGAAACACAACAGGTTAAAATGATTCATTCAGGTGTATGCCGGTAGGAACAGTATAGCATATAGCAACAGCTTACTTTTAAAAAAAAATGACCCTCTGTTATTTGCATTGGTTCAAAGAATTTCGTGAGTTATCAATTTGTTTTCACATCTTGCTTATTGACAATTTTTAGAAACGCGTTGTAGCTCCCACTTTTAGCGCTTCCACACGTGTCTAACATTACGAACTTAGTAACTTTAAATACCAGAATTGATCAACTAGCGAAAATGAACAAACCATAGAGTTCCGCTTAACGTAGCGCATCCACTACTGTTAAAGGATCTCCCGGGCAGCGAAATTGTGACTTCTACGATAATTTGTAGCTTTGTGTCTGATAATACTAATATTGAATCGCAAATGCTCTAAAGTATCGTATAAAAAATGCTAGCGTCGTTAATTGAGGCGCATTTTAGCGTCACGTCGGCACAGCTGCCTAAAATCATAAGAAACTAGCGCCTCTCTGCGGGAGAGCACGTAACATCACACGTGCAGAGCCTTTGGTAAAGTTTAAAGCGGAGTTTTAAAATTGGAGACCATCGCACGGCAATTGATAAGAGGATGTGGGTGCTTCGGAATGAGTCAAGTCTGTTAAGCATTCACTAGACTGTCCATCACGTTTTCCCTCAGGAAAAAGAATAGCATTACTAATGTAAGCAGCCTGAACCACCTCGAGAGGAGCCCCGCAACAGAACGAGGGAGACAAGAAACAATACTTCTCGTCTGGTGTCAGCCGTGGAAATGTGCGCGGCCCGCATATCATTTGTGACTTCACAATACTCACTAAAGTTCTGGAGCTTCACATGACCCCCCACCTACGTTATACCAGTACCGATGTAGCGAGGTCCTGTCATCTCGGATGAGCGCTCACCGAGAGAACTGGTCCCACAAAACGTGTTGTCTCCGCTTCCGTATTTCCGTAATTGACCCTCAATATCGGCCTATTTTTTTTCAATGCGCGTGCGATTGAAAAGATAGGAAATGCAATAGGCATGTGAGAAAACGGTCCACTTGTGAAGTCCATGTAAAAAGTTGGAGAGTTCCCAATGCACGTGTCTTCAGCTGCACTCAAAACTACGGCAGGATAAACTTCACCCTTCACGGACGAACCTGCGGCACAGTCCTCGTCGCTAGCCAGAATCCTCGCCGACAGATATTCATGCGGAGTCGCGCTATAGCCGATAACTTAGACTACCACCAAAGATCGAGTTGCGCGTACCAGAAACCACCAAGGTGGCTTTCCATTAAACGTACCACTGTAGCCTAGACCAACGACTGGTGCACAATCAATGCTGCCAGCAAAGCTATTAAATGCGAAGCATTTCTTTGCGTACTGTAAGCACTTTTGCGTTTCTATCTACGTATCTATCTATCTATCTAGCCGCCTACGTCTGGGTGCTCTCGTGATCGCCTCCTTAACTTAGGGTATACCAAATTTTGTATGGGAGGGTAAGAGGCATTGATGAATATGTCTGGCTGGTCAGGACATGAATAACGTGAAAATCCCGTCGCGTACGTCGTCAAACTCATTTCTACCGTCACGTGTGGCTCATAACCGTATACCACTGGCCGCGGAATGCGGGTATGCGCCACAGGACTTTGACAATTTATATCTACCCAGGAACGGCGAGGACAGACATTTGTAATTTAAATGCGAGAGCGTTAAGAGAAAATGACATCGGTGGCGTTGACAATGCTAATTTAAAGGTGACAGCGTTAAGAAAAACGGACATCGGCGTCGCTGACGCGAAGAAATACAAAGACTAGAAATCAGAGTCCCAGCAGGAATCGAAACCAAGCATTCTGCGTGGCAATCAAGCATTCTACCACAGAGCCATGTCAGGTATCGAAACTGCTTTTGAAGAAGACCCTATGCAGGCGTGATATTTCTGAAATGTATATTGTGGTTGCAGTGCTGGCTAGCTAATTTTATAAACATCACATACGTTCGCACTCCTATGACGAAGGAGTCATGTCGGGTTAACGTCAGTTGTATACTTAAGCGCCATCCACTGTAGTTGGTTTACCTAGCACCATAGGTCGGCAAAACATGTGGAGCTCACTCAGACTCACTCATGAAATATATTTTGCGCTTGGGACTCACTCCGACTCAGATTCACCTAACTTTTCCTCAACCGGACTCACTCGAACTCAGATTCACTAAAATTTTTCCCAGCTGGACTCACTCGGACTCACACTCACGAAATTTTTTTCCAGCTGGACTCACTCCAGACTCAGACTCACTGCTCCATCTGAGTCTGAGTGAGTCTGAGTGAGCCGACTCATGAGTCCGTTAGCGTACCATTGGCTTCTTTGAACTTGGTGTCAATGCTCTTGAACACCAATATCTAGCGTAATCGGAGCACTACTTGGCACCTTTTGATCTCGTACCTTCAAATGTGATATATCAATGGTTGCAATCAAGTAGGCACGTTTTTATTGAAAGAGATGACTCACATGAAATATTTTCATCAAAAATTCCCGCGAAACAGTTTTCGGGGGGTGGGAGGAAGGTCTCGGCATTCCCCCCCCCCCCTCATCCGTAACTCACGCGTCTGATCAATAAATATTGAGCTGGCGTATGACTGCGCGTGCTTTGAAGTATGCGTGAGTCGGCCTGAGTATAAACGTGAGCCTACGTAAGGCTGACAGCAATGCTGAAGTTGGGTAAGTAGAACCATAGATCGGCAAAAAAGTGTAGAGCTCACTCAGACTCACTCAAGAAATACATTTTGGGCTTAGGGCTCACTCGGACTCAGACTCACCAAAAGTTTCCTCAGCCGGACTCACTCGGACTCAGACTCACCAAAAATTTTTTCTCAACTGGACTCACTCGGACTCAAACTCACCAAAATATTTCTCACCCGGACTCACTCAGACTCAGACTCACACCTCGATCTGAGTCTGAGTGAGTCTTCGTGAGTCGACTCATGAGTGAGTTTGCCGACCTATGCCTAGCACTATCCAGGGCTACCATCCTTGCAAGCGCAAGCTCTACATATCAGCTTACGGCTTCTCGTGTTGGCAATACCCATGTTTCTCTTGGCACCGTTACACAACTGTAAACAACTGGTTATATGAAACATATGCGACTCTTCAACCTGTCTGTGCGTGCAACATTTGTACATATCTTAAGCGCCATTTCATAACGTCTCGCTCAATAAAAAAAATTACAACCCAGTCACCTTACCTCCGGATGCTTCGCATAACATCGATTCCCATGGTACTTGGGATCTGCCTAATTTTTTGTGGTAGCTTCACATATACGCCGACATGGTCGAGTGTAATGAAGAGCACCATCAAATATCGGAGGTTCTTTAGGCGAGCATGCCAGAATAGAAAACTGGTCCCAAAAACAGGCGTTGTTTCTGCTTCCCTGCTATATATATATATATATATATATATATATATATATATATATATATATATATATATATATATATATATATATATATATATATATATATATATATTAAACGTAAGCACTTTTGCGTTTCTATCTATCTATCTACCTAGCCGCCTACGTCTGGGTGCTCTCGTGATCGCCTCCTTAACTTCAGGTAAACCAAAATTTGTTTGGGAGGGTGAGAGGTATTGAAGAATATGTCTGGCTGGTCATGACATGAATAACGAAAAAATCCTGTCGCATACGTCGTCAAACCCTTTCCTGCAGACACGTGTGGCACATACCCGTATACCACGGGCCGCCGTATTGCAGGTATGCGCCCCAGGTGTTTGACAATTTATATCCACCCAGGAAAGGCGAGGACAGACATTAGTAATTTAATTGCGAGGGCGTTAGGAAAAACTGACGTCAGCAGCGTTGACCCTACCAATGCAAATACTAAATATCAGGGTCCAAGCAGGAATCGAACCGAAGCAATCTGCGTGGCAATCAATTATTCTACCACAGAGCCACGCCAGGTCTCAAAACTGCTTTGGAAATAGACCCTATGCAGGCATAATATTGTTGAAACGTCAATTGTGGTTGCAGTGCAGGCTATCCAATTTTTTAAACGTTACATATGTACTTCTATGAGGCAGGTGTCATGTCGGGTTAACGCCAGTTATATACTTAAGCGCCAGCCACTGTAGTTGGTCCAGGAAGCACTATCCAGGTCGACCATCCTCGTAAGCACAAGTCCTACATATCTGCTTACATCTTCTGGTGTTGGTAATACCAATGTTTCTGTTGACATCGTTACGCAACTGTAAGGAACTGGTTATATGAAACATATGCGAATGTTGAACATATGCCTGTGCGTGCAACGTTTGTACATACGTTTAACGTCATTTCGTAACGTTTCCCTCGATCAAAAAATTACCTTGCCTCGGCATGCGTCGCAGAACATCGATTCCCATGGTACTTGGGATCTGCCAAATTTTTGTAACCTTATTGTGTGTCTGTGCATGTGCATATACTTGCATTACCTTGCCTTGAGTAACCGCTTTATAAGAAACATTGCATAACTCACTTTAGACAGAGCAGCGTAACGCTTTACTGCATGAATTAGGCTATATAACTGGCTTATAATATATAGAAAAATATAACAACCTAACAATGCAAACACTTTTTCTTGTAGAGGGCGAGCTGTGGTGGGACAAGGGTAAGTTGATGTTATTCAATTGAGATGATAAAGGCGACGTACAAAGTTGAAAATGGCATGCCGAAAAAAGCTCACACAATAATGCCGGAACACTAAAAATGCGTTCCGTCTATAATATAAAATATAAATACGACCTTGATACTGCTGAAGAAAGTGTCGAATGTTAATATAATAATTGCATCAAATGAGTAGACAATTAATGTACCAGCGACACACATATCATTTAGATTAAATGTGTGGCCTCAAAATCTCTTTCTCCTTTCTATAGACCCTGATTAAAATAAAGACTTCACCTTCATCATCACCTTGATATTTTGTATGATAGACTTCGCCTCATCCCACCCCTATTGAAAATCCTTAGTTGGTGGGTGCTAAAACTGTTGGTGGATATGTTGGAAGCAGTAGTGGATGCGGTGGGGAAAATAGTGGATAAGTTAAAAGCTGTGGTGATCAAAATGGCTGATGATGGTGAGCGTGGAAAGAATGTTTACATATGGTGAGAGGTAATGGTGAGCCAATGATGGTGACAGTGGAAGATGTTGGCTGATCGTGGCTACGCAAAACATGTTTCATTGGAGGGCTTGGTGAACAAGGTGGATGATCTTGGCATGATGGAAGCATGGTAAATGATGCTGGCAGGATGAAGTACACGTGACAGTATGTGATATCTCTGTCACTTCTAAATTATCCCTCTCGAACGTGCCGAAAATATGTTTACAGTCCAAAGAGGGCAACACCAACCCAAACATTACGCTTTCTAGCACAATTTCTTTTTATTTATGCGGAATCTAGAACCATCTCGATTTTTGTGGAGGACAGCACCTGTGAATGTTTACATTTCGTGCACGTGATATCAGTTTGACGTCCGCGATGTGTTGCTGCATTGTGAATTTTCACGTCTAAAGGACTCGGTATCAAAAGCGACAGTAAATAGGTTACACCGCCACGCAGTTATCGAGAAGTAAATAAGCTCTGGCTTCGCAATTGCTCCTTCCAACGCGTAGACCTGAAAACACCCCGCCACTTGGTATCACCACGCTAGAAACGCAGCTCTGGCAATTCTTGCGCACTCACTTACCCCAGCAGCATTTTACGGTAAGAGTGAAAGTGCGTGGGGAGCTAAAATGTCTTAACTTTTAACTTCGGAATGCGTCGAGGTAAGCGCCACCAAGTATGACTTCCACCATCCTATTGTACTAATATGCTTTCCACTAAAGGTTAGATTCAGCGCACCGACAGAGTCCGTCTACGTGTCATCGGCGCATCTCAGTTTTAGGATACACAATTCAGACGCATACCATTGACTTTACAGCACAGCTGTGGCATCGGCTAACCAAAATGAAATATTTATTCTTGTGTACGGTGTCCGCACAAGAATCGATGAGCATGGATGCGACGCGCTTCCAGCAAACGCGTCCGGTCACCGACGGCCACCGGTTACACTCGCCGGCACTTCTCTGACTCGTATGCGAGAACACAACGTTGTCAATTCGCACGCGTTAGTGAAAGCATATGATGGCATACTTTTCCGCGCGTTAAAGGCCAAGCAATTATTTAGAGTAGCTGGCACGACCGCGCGGTATGTTGCGCGAAAACAACAACACAATACCCAATCATTTGTGCGCGCATATTTATCGCTGCACATGTCGCTCTTTGTAAAGAGCGAGAAACGAATAATAAACTTGGAAGAAACAGCCGGTAAAGTGTAGTTGCTCCTTGGTCCACTTGATATTTTCTTTCAGTTACGTAGTGAATTGTAACAGAAAGTTAGCGCTGTTGGCGTTATGGACGTGTCGTTCGTTACGGGCAGTAGTATTTCTTGTGTTTAATAAATATGCAAATAATAGTAGGACGTGAAGACCGTCTCCGCCTCGAGTATGCGACATACAAAGTTGAAGTTAAAATGGTGTATTAATACGTTGACAGGACATTCTACCAAAAAACGACACATGTGTCAGCGTGGCTTTGTAATCAGGAAAAAAAGTGTCAGCGTGGCGTATTGGTAAGGTACTCGGCTCGGGATCCGAAGAGACTCCTAGCAGCCCAAGACTTTTTTTTTTCATGCGGCTGCTGCTTTGCTTTTTTTTTGTGCTGATGTGTTCTGCATTGACCTCTATACAATTATGTATGTGCGACAGCTGGGCGCCAAGGTTCTGACGCTGTAGTGCCACTCGGCGCTCCGTTGTTCTCCGCAATCCATCTTACGCCATCATACGCCATCATACATCATATGCCACCATAATCCAGAGCCATAATCTACCATTATGTTGGATGGTTGAATCCACCATTCATACGGTGGAGATATTTTCAATACAGAGAGCATTCACCGACAGTTAGTACATGTGTCGCCTTCGCTGCACTACTAACCCATATTGTGACAGCCTTGGCGCAATAGAAACGCTGCAATATATTTTTATGCTTAGCTAGGCATATAGAAAAGAAGAACTGACATTTGGGCGAGTTGGATTGCGTTAATCATGATGAGTGGTTTTCAGCGCAAAACGACGAAGACACAGGAAAAGGACGGACACGAACAGCAGCGCTGGTGTTCGTGTCCCTCCTTTTCCTGTCTTCGTCGTTTTGCGCTGAAAACCACTCATCATGATATAGAAAAGAAAGACGTTTCTCCAAAGAGAATATCTTTCGATTCGCTGGTACCTCTAGACCTCGGGTATATATTTGAGCCTATGCCTTCTTTTTCTCGGAAACACCAAATTTTGATATTTCTCGTCATATTCCTCGAGGGCATCAGCGGAAACGATTAAGTGCAAAGTGTCTCACATCCCAACCATTACGTTCTCACATGCACGTACCATGATCGGGTACTCTTTTTTTTCGTAGCCTTTTTTCTGCCCTACTGCTCCTGGCGCCTTTCTGTCCTCCATCCTCCATCCCTATTCAGAGCAGCCTGTAGGCGCCTTGATGTCCGATGACAGAATTGTGTGCCATTTGAGGTGGTAGGCCACCTTCAAAAGTCAATCTTTTTCGCGAGCTCAATTTTCAGGTTTTTTTTGTTTTGCACGCCGAAACATTCAAAAATATGTGGCAACAAAAATTATGCTCCTATCATCATTAGTTTGCGAGTTACAACAAGTTTTCTATACCCCATGCTCCTATAGCGAAACTGAAACCACATTGCGTTCGTTTCGAAAGTAAGTGTTGTTTCGTCTATATTACGATATTCAAAATACTTTAGACATTTTATTTTGACTGTTATAAAAGAGGATGTCATTGAATACAATTTTGTGTTTCTAATTGTTCTTAAATCTCTAAAAAACGGCCACAAGGGGGACGGACGACGCTCGTCGTTTTTCTGAAAATAACAATTTGCTCCAAATGATGAGACGCAAGGTTTCATAACTTTTTTCTCAGCGTATACTTTGAACTGAAATTTTGGACAATGATTTACAACATATAGATTTGTGTATTGAACTAGAATAAAAGTAATTCATAGAATATTTTTCAATTCACAGCTGTATTCTCAAAAAGGTTCAGTCTAAAATGGCTCTTTTTTCCCATTTTTTTTGGTTTTTTTTACATTACTTCCTTGATATTTACTGCATAATATTTATCCTAGTTCACTGCATAGCTCCAGCCATCATTTACACAAATGCCAAAGCTTTACTGAATAAAGCCACCCATTAGTCACTTATCACAGCTGGCGTGGGGGCCATTTTACTTGCAATTTTTGACAAAGATTACCTCCTAATAAATAAATAATCAATATTTTGCACTGTAAATGGCTGAGTAAGTTGAATAAGACATGCTTATTTTGAGGAAAAAGTTATTTGAACGCTGGCTGCTCTTAAAAAAATTTTTTGTTTTTGAGTGGCCTACCACCTTAACAAAAATCTTGCTCTCTCTCTTCTTTATATGCTCCTTCCCTCAGTAATGCTCTGTCTCTCTTGATATCAGGGCCCTTTATGCAGGGGCTCGGTGTGTCGTCAAATTATACATCTCATGTGGCGTGATCACGCGTACAGTAAAGCGCACAATTCAGGCCTAACAAGGACAACAATGCTCGAAACTGGGTAACTCATCATTCGCGAAGAAGGATGAGTAACGCAGTTGGAAACATACGACTGACACCGGTGATGGTATCAGTAGTATGTACTGACACCGTCAGTCCATATGACTGGAAACATACGACTGACACCGGTGACGGTGTCAGTAGTATGTACTGACACCGTCAGTCCATACGACTGGAAGCATATGACCGACAGCGCCGACGCACAGGAAATATACGACTGGGAACGGAAACACACGACTAAAACATGGGCCACAAACTCGCCATGCGAATTGCGAATTGCGAATTTTACCACTCCTGATCATTGGTGTAAGCGCTGCACCTGTTTCAAATCTCTTTCGTCTATTATCTCAGAACTTACATTTCCGGTATTTTTCCGTACGCGAACAGTCGTAACTCTTTTGCTAATAAACATTTTTCATTAAAACTTGGCACACCTCCTAATCACATTAGTGGGCGTGCAATTAATCTGAAAAAGAAAAATCGTGCCGCAAGATTTAATATGACTGCCTGTCATACGAAGGTGCCCCTAGTGCTAGTGCATGCTTTTTTTGGTTATTTAATCAATATGTTTTTAATATTTATCAGATCTCATTTCGTTTGGTTCATTGCACGGGCCAACGCTTTATGTCCCTACAAAAAATAAATATTTTTAATGAGTGAAACTTGAGCTAGGAGTGTTGGCGTAAGACCCACTTTTAATGAAATTCCTAATTATAAAAAAATAACAAAAAGAGTTCTCGCTTTATAGTGATCAAATGTGCCTAAAAAGACGACTAAGAATATCTAGTGATTATCGCTTGTCAAAAAAAAATGTTCCGACACTTGACCTTATACCTCAAACGCTTAAAAAACTTACCATGTAGCAGGTACGTTACCACAATGCAACGGGTTTGCTTTGAAATCCCCTCTCTAATGTTATTGAACGTAATAGTGCAAATTTTGCCAAAACCCGTTACCTGATTTCCATCGTGGCTAAGACCGATACTATTGCGCGGACGAGGAAAAGAAAGAAACACATGACGCTTTGCTGTCTCGTGCGTCCTGTCATTTTCTTCATCCGCGTTAGTCTCGCTCTTAGCCACGATGATTCGTTAACAAATCACGCAACATTCCATCCTGCTTAACGTCTCACTTCCTTTACTCTTGCAACTCTCTAACTGTATTATACCTTTCCTCTCTGTAGGCTAGCATATCTGTTATTTTAAATTGGTATGGTCAACATGGCTTTCTTTCATCTCGCTCCAGTTTTCTTTTCTTTCCTGAATATTATACCTTTCATCAATAATTCCGTGAAACTTTAGGCAATCCCTTCTAATGGCCACATTATAGAAAATCATATGTGATTGGTTTCATTCAGCTATTGCCAACAACATTTAAAAAATGATTCTGTTGCAGTTATTTGAAACATCCTGTATATGCTAAATATGCTATCAAGAATCATTGATAGAGTGTGAATAAGTACGATATTATAGAACAGCTTCCACAGAATATGTATCGGACATGTGATATTGGATTTATAGTTAAAAGATAAGCGCAGTTTTAGAAAAAGTTCCAGAGTATGGCAAGGCTGACTAAGTGGTCGTTGTCGATACATGCAAACATTTCTCAGGGTGAACACGGGCGTAGACTTTGCCCATTGATTCGACGCACCCTGAATACTTACCGTACGGCAATTTATGAACAAATACGTTCGCGCACGAATGCCGACGAGCAACCTTCAGATTTCACCGTCTGTCTGGAGATCGTGAAGTGTTTTCATATCAAAGCGAACTCTCTTGTGATGACCCTTTTCGTGTGTACCTGGCACACAAGTCCTATAATACGCTTTCGCAACTACAGATAATGTCGTACTAGTTACTTTCAAAATAGGATTGCTGCTATTGCGAACTAATGAGGGCACATCTAAAACTGTGGCGTAGGAAGGCCAACATGCGTCGTAGGCCACCTAAAACGGTGATTGCCGTTTTAGGTGGTTTACGACGCTAAAAGTGGCCAAAACCTAGTGCAGTCACATCGCTTCGTCTATTGGGGAAAGGGATTCTCTCGCACCATGTTGAAAAGAAGCACGACACCCGATTCTTGTCCAGGCACAACCAAATGCGACTGGCCGGAGTGCACTTTTAGCTGTAATTTATGTCACTTGCAATATCTTGTCTAAGACAGGAATGTTTCGTCAGATCATCCGAAGACTTCTGGGATGGAAATGGAGCACGAAACACGTGTTGAAGCCCCGCTACACGTTCAACAAGCGAACTTACAGAAATTTTATTGAAATCATGCTAGAGCGTTGCGAAACAGGAAGTGGCGGGGCTAGACGCGAGCTGTGTTTAGGAACACCTGAAGCCTCGGCTCATTCGCAGAGTGATGTTGTGCCATTCGCATTGTCACTATTTCCAACATGCTTCCAGTATGCCACATTAAGGCTTATATGGAAGAACCGAGCCGTAGCACTCAGAATGGCTTGCTCACCATTTCTGAGAATGACTGAGAAGGACTGCTCGACGAACCGCTTTACCCGTGGATGTATAAGCATGCGGCGCGCTTCTGGCAACTGGGAAGCTATTTATGACGTGTATACCAAGTGGACATGTCCACTTCGGCGGAACGCATTGAGTTACTCGAAAAAACAGCGAGCCGTGACGTCAGGGCGCTCTTGACGATTTCGAAGCACCGAACCCGCCAGTACACTGCCAGCGTGGAATTCCTCTCTAACAAGAGAGGAATTCCATTCCTCTCTAACAAGAGAGGAATGGTTCATTCGATTTCTCGACCCGAGGCCGGTTTCCATCAGGAATGGGGGGTACAGTATGCATTGAGTTTTGTTTGTACTTCTGACTATATAAAAAGGTGCAAAAGAGAGGAATGGAAAGAAAGGCATCGATACAGTCAGTTGGGTTCGCCGCGGTGGTGTAGCGGTTACGGTGCTCGGCTGGTTACCCGAATGTCGCGGGTTCGATGGAGGCTAAATGTAAAGGCGCTTCTACTGTTGCGATATTAGTGCAGCTAAAAGAACCTAAGATGGTCAAAATTTCCGGAGCCCTCCACTACTGCGTGCTTCATGACCATATCGCGGTTTTGGCATGTAAAAGTTAAAGGACACTTTGTATAATTCCAAAGTGTGTTCGGCGAAAAGCCTGTTCCCACTCGCTGTTGTCGCTTCCGTTCCGCTTCCCTGGCCTTGGTGCCCGTTGGCATTTTAGCCGGCCGCGTGCGCACTCGCTCGTTCTGCTTCTGGCGTTTGGTATCGAATGAATCCACATTCTTGGGGCACCTCTCTGAACATCTTTCCCTGGAATCATAAACGGGCCGCTAGGGAGTCACCTGACTAACTCGACTGCTGCAACGAGACGTCTGACAAAATAGCTTTGGCGCGCGCAGCCCTGTGCCCATCATGTGTGATTGCTGAAAGAATGTGAGCGCGCACGGATTGACGGACACCGCCACTGTACCATCCCGTGATTGCTGAGAGAGTGTAAGGGGGGAGAGGCCACGGCTTTGATAGTGGACCTGTTGCTTTGCGCCGCTGTGCTCTCATGTGATTGCTGAGACAGTGTGAGGGGGAGAGGTCTACAGCCGGCACCTTTCCAGGGCACGAACGGACGGATGGTCGGACCCCGCGAATATGAGGCATTAAAGGGTTTCCCCTTAAGTCTCGAGATATCCTTGCATTCAAGAGTCTGTTGGGAACAGGTTTATCTTATTGCCACGCGCGTTTCTGTTGCTGTATTCGGTTTCCGCCCACAAAGACTGTGAACAAACCGCGCCTGCAGTGTTCGAGAAGGTTCACGATTCTAGTAGATCATTTTGTTAAGATTGCGCGCAAGACGCGAACACCCAAGATTATTCGAGAGCTTGCGCGACGACCAGAGATAAGACAAGAATGTTCGACGCGTGAGTTATAAAAGCCGGCGCGTTCCAACGATGTTCAGTCGATCGACGGCCGACACTCTGTTCGCCGCTATCAGTGCCAGCGTGTATTGCTGTGATCTTACTTTCCGTTTACCGGCCACAAGTTCGGCCTGATAAACAGTTTTCATCTTGACCACGTCGCCTGCTGCCTTCGTCGACGTCACGACCACGTGACATCTGGTGGAGGTGCTGCTTCGTTCATGTACCGGACACCCCCGTCAAGTCGTGAACCCAGCCCCAGTCGTGAAGGAGACGTCGACGCCAACCGTGACCAGCGAGTTAGCCGTAGGCAACAAGGTC